>PVKA01005356.1:6279-36473 GCA_004027165.1 Ctenomys sociabilis | reverse complement strand
CACATGGAACAGTAAAGATCTATGGCATTCACAGTTTATACCACAACAAAAACAATTTTTAAATGCCTTGATTAAGCCTGCTTTAAGGCAAAGAAGATGTGTGTGTGTGTGTGTGTGTGTGTGTGTATTCTTAAATGTTAGTTTATCTGCTTTTCTAAATTGTACTTTTTTTTAAAATTAAGCCACCATATTCAGTGCATTTTGAGAAAAAACAACCCAGGGGCGGCAGCTTTCTAATCTTGCAACCTAAAACTGGCCCCGAGTCCCTTACCGAAGCTGGTGAGCTTCCTACAGCGCTTCAGCTGTGTTTCCCAGCTCTTGTTTAGCAGATTTAAGAGCTTCCACCTTGATGTTATAGGAACAAAAATAAATCTGCACATTTCCAAGAAAAACAAAAGGAACTAGTTTCTGCCCTCAAACCTACTAAAGAAAAGCATTCATAGGAACCACATTCAGCTCAATGAGCTAGAATTTAAAAACAGATCCAGCCTGCCAGCATTTAGCATATTCAATAATAGCAGTGGTCACCTGGGGCAGCGGAAATAACATGGTAACGATATTTTGAGAGGTTCCTGGAATCAAAACACAGGTCAGATTTTTCCCCTTTCCTTTTGTTTTTCAGGGGAAAATTAGTTATTCTCCTAGGGACTAGGGACTAGGGACAGTTATTTTCATAGACTGTGATATCCAAGCATACTCTATTGCTTCCCACATCTGGTCTAAAACGAGCACAGTGAAAAGTCATCTTGTGGCATTGGTCAATTCTCAAGCCAAGAATGGGAACACATTTTGAAGTCAGAAGAGCACAGAGCTCAGGGAACCAATCTCGGGAAAAACAAAAATACCCACCAGTGCATAGGGGGTGGCGGCAAGGCGTATCTGGCAACAAAATCTAAAGCAGGTGGTAAATGTAATGGAAGAACAGACACATTTTGATGCTTGCATTGAACTCTACGAATATGATTACAAAGGAAAATAGCAGAGTACAGGAGTACCGCTTACCTTGGCGCTTCTGTACTACACTACTGCTGCGCTTTACAATTTGACATAAAATCTTTAGACGTGTATCAGCTGCCACCTCTACCTGTGGTGCTGGGGGCTGAAGCCTGGGCCTCATCCACTTCAGGCTATTTTTTTAAAGACTTTTAGCAAAGGAGTTCCTACAAACATCTGAGGAAGAAAAGTGATTTCAAAACTTTTTTGTAGTTTTGCTAGTATCCACTGAAAATCAAAAAAAAAAAAATTACAGAGTACAAAAAAATACGCTTTGGTTTCTCTACACTACTTAATGAACTGTTCACCTTTTACAGATTTATTCCAACAAATTAAACATCTACTTCAATGTACTCAATTAGGACTAGGGTGTAGTCGCTTTTTGACTGTGGCTTTTTGGGGGAGGTGACCATAATCAGCTCAGAAAAACCTAAATAAGATAATCTTAAATCAAGTGCAGTTGTGTTTACATATAGCTCATCAACTTACCAGAGAAAGTATGAACAAACTGAAGCCTTTGGGGCTCGTTTTGATGAACAGATAGAAAATGACTTGCGATGAGCACAGCTGTTCTTGGTTAACCAACTCACAAACCACACGTGGCGAATTTGATTAATAATACCATGGATTTTCTCACAAACTTCTTACCCCTGTACATACTGTGAACATAAAAAGCTCACAAATTAATAGTTCACTCAACCTCAATATTCTTCTAATTTGTTTTACAAGGACTTGGGAGTTTTGCCACTGGAAAAGTCACTGTCCCTTCCCAGTTTTTTTTTTTTTTTTTTCCATTTTATGTATTTGGTTCAGGGTGTACAGGGTCTCACTACACAGATCTGACTCGTACTAATTCTCTGGTCTTCAGCCTCCCAAGCACTGGGATTATAGGACTCACCACCAGGCCCAGTCTCAATCACAGTCTCAGCATGCTCTGGGGGCGGGGCCAGCAGCCAATGCACTCTGAGGAGGCAGGCGCTTTAATCCACTGAGCTATCTGGCCAGTCCTCCAGTTTTTAAAGGGTTTACTACTCTCTCCACAAAGTGAAAACAGACATGATGACTAATTCTGACTTCTAAAATCAATGAGAATGTTCCACTAACTACAAAAGAAAAAAGTGTTCAGTACCTTACCAGCAGTCACCACATCCATTTAAAACTGGGTGTTTCCTGATTGATTTAAAATGAAATATGTTCCCACTTTTCCTGCAGCAGGGTGCTTATCAATAGGTATTATGAATTCCTGGATTATCTGACTATCCCTCTAGGACAATGACAAACTTACAAATGCTACAAAGACGAGAATAACATCCTTCTCCATGGTGTTTCATATACACGCACGCTCATCAACAAATGTAATGCATTATTTTGGATATTTCTTGTACAAAATCCTTTCCTCCTGGGTGCTCAGGTCCACTTCTGTCAGGCTGACCATCCACCCCCCGGGCGACTCACCCAATACATATGAGTGGGACGAGTGCCTACAGGCCAGCATGGCACGGACAAACTCCACAGGGAGGTAAACTCACAAAGCATCTTCCTCTTCCCAGAGCCTGTTCATTCACCTCTTGAATGATAAGAACGCTTCAACACAAGGTCATCGGGCAGATCAGACTCTGATGTTAAAACTTGAGAAGCTGATCTTGGACACAAACATTAAAAATTCATATCTCGGGAGCTTCCATACTCTACTCGCTCTTGAATGGGCTTCCAAACATTAAATACATCCCCTGGCTGAAGAAGGCACAGCCTCTGAGTCTGCATCTCATTTCCTTGCTGTGCTACAACACCTACAAATTAGCCTTGCAGGCCACCAGTGGCCATGTAAGTCTGCTCTGAGGTCTCTGCAAACAATGTCAAAATCAAAAAGGCTGCTGGCAGCAGAATGATGGCAGCAACAAAATTATCACAACTAGTTATTTACATAGAAAATTTATCACAATGAAACTAACGTAGTATCTAACAATTACCCTAACAGCCACAGAAGACTGAGCCATGTGACTTGAACTTTAAGATCCTTGACTGCGCTCAAACACAGACATCTATGCACACAGAAAAGGGGTTCAACCACAGTTAGAAAGGAACCCCTCTCCCAATGCTCATACACTCTGTGAACATATTTAGTACCTCCGTGAACACAGCAGAAGCCTGAATTGCCCGAGGAAGCAATTTCCTGAGGCTTCTAATCACCAGAGCTCGGTCTGCAATGTGTTCCTGCACTCCTGTGCTGCTGGTCATTCCGCGCTGACCCATGACCCTTCCTAATGTCCTCCCCAGGGTCTGTCCCCCACCCCAGGCCCAGCCCAGCCTTCACAGGCCCTCTCCAGGCCTACACTGGCCACAGTGGAAGCAGCATGCACTGCTCAAAGATAACTGATTTCTCTTCAATCCAAACTGTGATGTTGACTGTACTTATTAATAAATCTTCCCACCTCTTCAGCCCTCCTTAATATAAATATTTGGCAATGTACATTTTTAAATGTGAGTGTAATAGCCTTCCTTTTTTAAATAATAAAATTTTATTTTTTCCAAATGTACACTTGGTTAACCTATTACTCATGCATCTTCACCAGCAGCACAGGCATCTTCCACCCTTGGTGTTTCTGGTATAAATAACTTGAGCTCTGTGCTTTGAGCTCAGCTTGATAAGCCCTTTACTGAAGAGCTCCTGAAGGGCTGCTCTGACCAGTGACCCACAGATCTTCAGTCTCTCATAGACCACAGCAGGCATTATAAGTTTATAGTTGGGAACTTCCTTACAGAGTTTGTCGTAAGTAGATTTATTAAACAGAACCAGGTTGTTGAGCTTGTCCCGAACTCTGCCTCTGGACCACTTCTTTTTAGTTCTGTCCAGTGATTAATTCACCGGGTCTTGGTTTCTCTTGGCCACCTTTCTGGCATCTTCTTCTTGTTGTCTTTCGGCAGCATCGTGGAGCCCGGAGAGCAGTGGCTACCACTCCTCTTATTCTTTTGTGTGTGTCTGAGACAAGCTCTTACCACATAGTTTAGGCTGTGCTTGAACTCACTATGTATTCCAAGTTAACCCTGAACTCTCTGTAATTCACCTGCCTCAGCCTCCAAGTGCTAGGATTATAGATATGCGCCACATCTGGTTCTCCCCAACCCCATTCTTACCCGCAGTTTTGCTTTCTGTAATACCAGTTGCCCAGAGTCAACTGTGGTCTGAAAATATTGAATGGCAAATTCCAGAAATAAACGATTTATAAATTTTAAATTGTGTGCCTTTTCTGAGCTACCCTGCCTGACATATGAATCTGCCCTTTGTCCAGTGTCTCTGTGTGGTATATGCTACCTGCCTGTTGGTCACTTAGCTCTCTTGCTTGTCAGACCCTAATATTGTGGTATCCTGGTATTATAATGCCTGTGTTCAAGTAACCCCTATTTTACTTTATTGGGGCCCAAACAAGAGTAAAATGGTGGTAATGTAATAGCAGTACACTGTTACAACTGTTCTTTTATTGCTGTTGTTCATCTTCCTGCACCTAACTTACAAATAAAGTCTGACATGTATACCTAGCTTGGTCCGATCCCGAGTCACAAGCATCCAACAGGAGTCTTGGAACATATCTCCCCTGAATAAGGGGGAACTGCTCAACAGTCAGGAAGAGCAAACACTATTTCTTTATCTCTGGTCCTTGGTACCCTATACGGATGTGAGTATATGTTCAAAAAGAAAGAGAAGCAGAGAAGTAGACAGGGAATAAGTAATTGAATAGCTATTGAAAATGAACTGAAGCAGACACAAAATTCTTAAGACTGCTATCACTAAGCTGTTTCTGGGATACGCACCCCAAATCTGTTAAATCTGTTCTTCATTCAAGCTCTATAAGCAGCTATTCCCTTGGCTCTTTTATTTCTGGCTTTCTGCTTCAGTCAAGTAAAGTTCCACTCTATCTCAGAGTCTTGTTTGCCTGTAGTCCCAAGCCTGGAGGGACTCTCTCCCTACGTTCACTCATACAGAAATACAACTTCCTTCAAAAGCCTACAGTCTACACTTAGTCTCCCGAGAAGTTTTTTTCTGGTCCTTCTCCCCTAAACCTTGAGCACCCTCTGTTTCTTCCTTCTTACTCTTTTCAGGACTTGTGCTAAATAAACTCATCCATTTGGTACTTTTTTTATATTTTGTGATTACTTTCTATTCTCTTTTCCTAAGTATTGATAACCTTGGCTAGTTCATAATTTCAATAACTAATGTCATTCTTACAATAACACCTGAAGAGTTGGGTCAAAAATAACCAAATACTGGGGGCCGGGGAGATGGCTGAGTAGAATAAGCATTTCCTTGGCAAGTGCAAGAACCTGAGTTCAATCCTCAGTTCTGCCAAACAAAACAAAACAAAAACAAATATCTATTATGACTAATAGTTTAATTTAATTTGTCAAAATTCCATTAAGAAGCTCATGGAGATGTTCTTATCTCCTTTTTTTTTAAAAAAATGTATTTGCTACAGGGTCTCAGGCAGCTCAAACTTATAGTGATCCTCCTGCTTTCAACCTCTCCAGAGCAGATTACAGGCCTATGCCACCATGCCCAGTCTCGGAGGCCAGCTCAATGGTGCTGGGGATTGAACCCCAATCTCTGAGCTTGCATAAGCAGGTGCTTAGTCTGCTGAGCTATTTCACTGGCCCTCTAATTTTCCTGTTCAGAACAATTAGATTCTGTCCTGTAATGGTTAATCAGTGTCTGCCTGTCCACCTGTTCTCTCTCTGACTCTGTCTGTCTCCTTCCCTGTCTTTGTCTGTCTGTATCTCTCTCTCCATCTCTCTCTGTCTCTCCCCTGCTCTATTTCAAACCTGTAAAAGTGTCTCTCCAAACTGACCAAAGACATCAGTGCAAAACAAAACACAGGGTGTAACTGAAATACTTTTGACATCTTTTTTTTAAGTGTAGCAAAAAGGGAGAATTCTAGTTGAATTATATAATCCTGAACTCACCTTCTTCTGTAGGATTAAACCCGCAGATGTCACAAATACAGCGGACCCACTTATTCATCTCCTCCTCACTGTCTGCTACCAAGTAGAAAATCCGGTCAATAGTGTTGATATCAAAAATGTAGCTGTTTTCAAACTCTTTCTTGTTAAATGTCAATCCAGCATCAACTTGTTGACATAAGTTAAGATCAATAATACGAATAGGCTTCTTGGCATGATCATTTTTATAATACTCCAAGACATCTGGATCTCCAGTCAAACGGCCACTGCGTAACACAAACCATCTCCTCTTCCATGCCTAAGATAATAAAAAAAAAATCAATTTATTATTAGAGAAAATTATTGAAAAGGTTATACATTTATTAAACCAATTTTGTAAGTGCATTGTTTAGAAAAGTCTATAAGATAACTGGCCACTCTTAACAGCAAAGTTGGCTGGTGTGCCAATTAACTTAATGATGTGCAAGGTTAGAATCTTCTAGCAACTCTCCTCTGATATAATATCAAGTCGACAAACCAATGAAAGCTTCATTGGTTCATATTCTACTAAATACACAAACAATGGTTTCAACAAATGATGTTGAGGCCAGGGATATAACAGCACCTACCTGGCAAGTGCGAGGTCCTGAGAACAATTCCCAATACCAAACAGTATCATGCTGGGGGGAAAAAAGGATATAAATACACAACGGAGTGGACATTGTGGTGATACAAGCAGTTGCAAAAGGACAAATTGTGTATGACTCCTCTTAGAGGAGATACCTGCCGTGATCAAGTTCCCAGAAATGGAAAGCAGAACAATGGTTTCTGAGAACTGGTGGGAAGAGGATCCAGGGAGTTTGTGTTTAGTGAGTATGGTTTCAGTTGGGGAAGATAATGAGAATTCTAGAAATGCATAGTGATCACTGTTGTATAACAACATGGTATACTTAATAATACTACATTACATAGGCAAGACAGAATGCTAAACTAGCACAGTTTAAAAGAAAAAAAAACAGTAATGGATTTTTATGCTTTAATATCACTCCTCTTCCTAAGCCCCTTACAGACTATAGAATTCATTCTTTCTCTGTCCCCCCATGTGTGTGTGTGTGTGTGTGTGTGTGTGTGTGCATGTGTGCATGCGTGTGTGTTTGTGTGTGTGTGTGTTTTGCAGGGCAAGGAGGGATAAGGGGCAAAACAGCTCTAGCAACTTTGCTGCCTGGAAAGCAAGCGCTACATGCCTCTCCCTTTTGGCCAGCTGATCACTTAAGATTCCAGAGAAGATCTGCATTCTGTAATATGAGACACAACTTTTTGAGACTTTCTCCTCATCGTCCCAGCAATCTAGACCTGTCTTCACTATCTCCTCCCTCCAAAGAGTTTGCTTTTTTACATTCTGAGTTTAATTTTATGCCTAAGGAAGGGCTAAGATCTCCTACTACCACCCTCTCTAAAATCTATATTCGCTGAGAAATAATCATAGCAGAATGAAATGACTTGTTCCTCAAGCTTTAAACCCTACATCTTCTCCTAGACAAGCCTTATTCCTTTTTGAGATTCATCCTTCAGAGCAGGCAGCTAAATTTGTCAAAACCCTATTTTAGCAAGTCACAGTCACCTATGGTCATGGTTTACATCTAAAATGTCATTAGGTCCTGGTGTGCTGGGCTCCTCAGTGGATTCAGCCACTGGTGAGTTCAATAGCTAACTGTCATTGAGAGATCGGCCTGGATGGCAGAGGGGACTCCCTGAGGGTATGGCTCAGAAGGGCTCACTCTTGCACATGTCTCCTCCTTTCTGTCTCTGCTTCCTGTTGCCATGAGTTTCACCTCTATGTCCCATCATGCCCCTTGGCCAGCCAATCAAGTGTGAAAACTGCAAGCCAAAATCAACCTCTCCTTTTAAGTAGCAGGGTAGTGGATATTTTGTCTCAGTGACAAGAAATTGGCTAGGACACCCACTAAGAGACCTTCTGTCCTTGGACTAAACATTGGACATCATGCCAACCAAAGAGGCACTCGGAGCCCAGGACACTATACAAACCCTAGCGGAGTTGCAGGTTCCCACTGCCCTTTCTGTCCACTTGGAAATCACAACTAAGCACCTGGCACAATGTTTCCATGCTTTAGTTTCAGGAAATTATCGCCACAAGTAACAAGTCTCTTTTCCAGGGACAACCTGGATTATAGCAGCCCTACTCTTCTAGAAATTTTAGTTTACAAATTTCATGCCAAGCAGAAATCTAATCAGACCAAAGATGCTCACTAAGGATCTTGATGTTCACATCTGCCAATTTCCCCAAGATAATATGGCTGCGCTGCCACTAACAGACATATGTCAGGAAAATAATCACTCAAATCTACTAAAAGTCCCCCAAAGCAATGACAGATTATGTTTTTGTTTCTCACAGAATTTAGAAAATGTAATGAAGAGGAATTATAGAGCCAATTTTAAAATGTAGCTGGCTATGTTTCATCCTGAAAAACATATGAGAAAGAGAAAATAAAAGGATTAATAACTAAAATACATTTGCTTTCCTACTATATATTTAGCCTTAGCTGCTATTATCATCAAATTAAAAAAAAAAAAATCTAATAGGAAGTGGTTTTTGAGTCACAGTTCCCTGACAGAGGCTGGTTGAAAGCAGAGTGGGAAACTTACAGAAAAGAATCCTCACTGATCCAGAAGCTGGGCTTCTCAGTTTTTAATACAATGGACAATTGTCCAGATAACTGAGTTCCTAAAGGTGATGATTTTAGGATTAGAGTTTCAAGAGATTCTTTAAGTTATAACCATGCAGGAAAATTTAGGTAGTTGGTTATTCCAAAAATACTGTGTTCTGAAAAATAGTTACAATGAGGAAAAAAGACATGTAGAGGATCCATATTCCTACCCATCAGGAGCTTGCTACTTATGAAGAAAATATTTAAGCTACATGACAATATACTTTAGCACATGGCAATTCTGGCCAACATTTGCAGAGATATTGCTAAGCAGACAGCTATTCACAGGTGGGGAAATGTACACAATTCTTTGGCATGGAAATTATTAGAAAAAGCATAAAGGCCTAGAATTATTATGCAGTTTTTTAAAATCATTAGCATTTTAAATTAAATTTTCCACCTGAGTGCAGTTCAGAGAAAAAAATAAAGAACTAATATCTGGAGGAAGAGTTCTACAGACATTTTAAATATTACTGAAAATTTACAAAGTGTTAGATTCATGTAAATTTGGCCCTGGAGTATACAAATCAATTCATTTATTATATACTTATTCGCTTCAAAATAAATGGAAGTCATCCATGAATAAAATTAAGCCCCTGTGGGTATTGCCCAGTAAGCACAAAATAATTATGGGCAAGTAAAGGGAGAAGAAAACAGAACATTGCATTTTTTCATCTGGCCATCAAAATCTTCCCTCTTGGTGATTTCTCCAGATAACGGAGGTTTCACTTATAAATACAGAAATAACTTTTTCACACTTTATTGTCTTGCAGAGACATCTTTCCAACAGGCCTTACTACGTAATTCACTGAAAGCAACCCATCCACTCCCTCGTGATTCAGACTAAGTAGTGCGACTTCTCTGCTGCATTCCAGTGAACACCTCTGCGGTTCCGGGGCCACGTGTAAGTCACCTGCCCCCCCCCCCCCGGCCCACACAGTACAACCCTGCTGGGCCTGTACAGTTCACCTATCATATTCCAAATGCAGCTTCTTTTTTTCTCAAATTTTATCAATTGTCACTTTTCTCTTCTGATAATTTGATTTCAGGAAGCCAAGCTCTTTCCTGTTTCGGAGACTTCTGCACGGGCCATTTCCTAGATCTATTATATTCTTTCTCTTGGTCTCTGGCCCTCTCTCGTTCTCAACCATCTTCACTCCAACATCCCAATGAAAGCAGGATGTAGACTTAGGGACCCTGGAATCTGACCACGCTGTGATTTGTATAAGGCTACACAGATCAAATTTTCTTCATGCATACACTATTTGTTTTCAGCATCTGAGCTCCTAACCACACAGCAAAATCTAAGAAGATAATGGTTACATCTGCTTCGTGGTATTCCACACCCAATACACAACACAGTACCTACTATACTGAAATAGTTATACAGCTGAAAAAAAAAAAATCCCCTAAAAGACAAAGTTCTAAAATTTGTGAGAGTATCAAATTTTCTATATGGGATACAATGAAAAGAAAAGTATGCTTTTAAAAGCTTTCCTACCTGAGGAAAAAAGCTCCAATATTGCATGCTTACGTGACAAGTAAAACTAAGAAAACTGTACCAAAATACATGCATAGACATCTTGGGAATGTAACAGAAGCAGAAAAGAATGTGTATGTCTTTGGCTGTGTCACGCTTTGTATTCCAGCTGTCTGTGGCTTCTCCCATCCATTCCTTTGCTTCTCTGTTTAAATCACATTGCTGAAATTCTCAAAGCCCCTCAGAAGCAAACAGCTAAGAAATGAGTACCAGTGTGCTGAGGTACGTTGCACAAGATGTTCTGGGCCAGTGATTACAGAGGCCAATAGACGCTATACAAAGCATGACTGCTTACATCAGGAAATTACCACATTAAAACCCAGAATTTAGCCAAGTAGCACCTGCCACTTATTTATTTATTTTTAACATGGTCCAAATGTGAATGTTTGTCTCAGTCGCAAAATGAGTCACTCTTACTGAATCTGGCACCGATATAACCGGACAACAAAAGCAATTACATAAACTACACACTTTAATAAGGCAGATACAAAGGTTCTCTGGATTATGGTACAAAGCACAATTTAGCCACAGAATAAAGCTTCAAGCTTGACAAGAGCACTGACATCAGCACCCTTGCTAATCGCAGCACA
This sequence comes from Ctenomys sociabilis, assembly GCA_004027165.1. Lineage (NCBI taxonomy): Eukaryota > Metazoa > Chordata > Mammalia > Rodentia > Ctenomyidae > Ctenomys > Ctenomys sociabilis. The sequence goes on along the minus strand of PVKA01005356.1, from coordinate 25,692 downwards.
AAAGCGTCTCTGTGTTTGGTCAGAGCACAAACGGGCCTGCATAAATCAGTCTTTGTTATCTGAAAATATCTGGGATTCTTAAAGTTTGTCCTATTTTTATCCTTGCTGCCTTGGTAGCCCCAGAGAAAGCAGTGCACAGCTTCACCAGCCTGCCAAGCAGTAACGGACAAAACGGACAGGTTTTCCAGAAACCCTCAAAACCAAATCCTCAAAGCAATAGTAAATAAAATTTATGTGGAAAAAAAAAATAAACCAAAAAACATTTTAATTAATTTGACTTCTATTATGAACAGGGAAATAAAGAGAAACTTGCAAGAAGTTTTCATAGTTGAGAACTATTTTGATGTCCTAGGTGCAATAATAGTGCAATTTGAACAAATATTGTCATGCATTATCAGCAAGCCTGCGTCTTGATGTAGCACAGAAGGGCCATGCTCAGGCACCAAGCTCTTTGCTCAGTGATTTCTGTACCCCTAGGGGAAGGCCCAAGCTCTTGGGAAGAGGACATGGGCCCCCTAGCTATCTCTTGGCTCTAACCCCTGATCTTTCTGGCCCTGTTGTTTTATCTATCTTCAAAACACACTTCAAGGCCTTGCAGCCCCCACCTGCAACCCTCTGCTCTGTCCTGCCTCTGGCTCTGCCACAAGCTGTCCCCAGCGCACGATCCAACCGCCTGGATTCAATTCCACCCTCTCCAGGGCATCACCTCAGGGCTGGTTCTGAGCTTCCCTTCCTGCCTCCTTCCTTACCATGTGTCTGACACCACTAACCTTGGCATTCGCACTGCACAGCCAGGTCTTCCTGCCTTTCATATTTCTTCCATTGCACGGCCCCAAGTAGGCTCTCCATGAAAGTCTGTTTAATATGTAGTCAAAACAAATAAATAAATTTCTGAAGCAAAGTTAAAAGTATGAGGCTAAGACTCACCAGAGTACCACAAGTGTGAGCCCAGCCTGGGCTATTCAGCAACTTAGAGAGATGCCACCTCAAAACAAAAAAGGAAAGGAGTTGAAAGTAGCTCAGTGAAAGGCTCTGGATTCCATCTCCAGCAGGGCATGGGGGAAGTTCTCCCACGGTCTCTGCTCCTTACGGGGATACTGAAATGACCACAATCTGGCAGCTCTTTCGAGAATTGTCAGCGGAGAACAGATGTGTGTTAAAAACTAAAGATAAGAAGCATGTTTGAACTTCTCCTTGGAAGGATTGTTCCTTTAAAATACTTTCTACATGTAAGCAGGACTAAAGACAGACTTGTCACAGTGATGCTAAGGTTTTAAAACAGGGTTATCACTCACTACAGGGACTAAATACCTTATGGTAAGAAAGTACAGATGGAGTCCACTACTTAGCGGGAGGGGAAAGATTTTCCATCTGGATTAGTCCCAAACCATTACTTGCTATAACATTATTAACAATTTCATAAAATACGTCGTTAGTCATAATAGCTAATGGATTCAGTTTTAAGGAAAAACACTGTTACGGCCTGCTTATTTTTTCATCTCTATAGTCAAGTGATGCTTGCCAGCACCCTGGCCCTTTTCTGTATCTTTCTCCCAGAGCACGCAATCGCGGAGGGAATACATGGGGAGGTAACAAAGCAGCCAAGGGTGCTGCCGCAGCATTCAGCTCTGACTGCATGTTAAACACATCCAGAAGGCTTAATTAAAAAGAAAAGGTGCCTCAGGTTGGACCACGACACCTTTTTGGCCAAAGAGGTTCTGAGATGCTCAACAGACAATCCTAATGTGCCCCTAAGACTGAAACCCATAATCAGAATTGTGCTGCTCTTTAAAACAGAATTACAGGGAAGGGGTGAAGTACTCCAAGGCCCTTTCAACTTTCTGTCTAATTCTTTGGTTCTCAAGCTTTCTGCAGTGCCAATGCACTCTACATCTTCCTTCCTTTTTGCTCATTTATCCCATTGGTAACAATTCTGAACTGTTTTCAAACCTGGTCCATCCTTCAAGGCTCCTTCCAACTCTCCTGCCTTCCTACCCATGCTGCTCCTCCATCAACAACCATCATTCTGGCTTACGATGTCTCTTGTGTTGCTTTGGGACCCACTGGAACTGTTGGTTATTTTACCTTTCCAAACTGTCCAGGTGCTTCCAAATTATCTTCCCAACTAGACACCAGGCACCTTGGATCCCAGGGCCATTCCTGCCTTTGTTGTTTCATGCATTGCCTCCTTAAGATGCCTTAAAAGTTTTCTATTCACCAACATGACTACAGAGAGCCAGTGACTTAAATGAGCTGATCTCAGGGAAAGAAAACAAAAGCCCAACATTGTGAAAGTCCCTGGCATACCTGAGTCTTCCAAATCCCACTCACCTGCCTCCCCTCTCCAATCGCTCAGCTCCACAGATGGCCACAGCACACACTGGCTGTGAGGTGACACGGGCCAGGAGGTGATGGCAGCTAGGTGCTCAGTGGTTGCTGACATTTACCAAAGGAGGAAGAACAGCACTGCCTACATTCCTGGGCCAACTGCCCTTGCACCAGGAAGCCTCACCGAAGTGCAACGGAGCTTGTCACTGTGAAAGCTCTGCAAGAGCTCTTTCACAGCCAATCCTTCAGGAAAGAAGGCTACGAGTCCTTCTGTAGAATCCAAAATGTACGTACAATAGCAGAAAGTGGGGAAATGTCACAGTTGGAGATGGGTGACTTACACTCCTAGCTCCAAAATGCTCTTTCTTTTTTTATTCTAAATTTCATTAGCAGGATAAAGATTAAATAAATTATGGGACATTTGTATGATGCAAAACATCCAAGAAATGAAATATATATATATATTTCAACAATAACTATTAAGTGAAGAAAGAGGCAGAATGACACACAGGGTATACTCCTATTTGTATGAAGTAGCTGTGGACATGTACACATGGGAGAAACTATCATGAGAGATGAGGTCTGAAAAGATGCTGACCAAATTTTGAACTCTGGTAACCCTAGGTATTCAACATGAAAGGGAGGGTCAGACAATTTGTGCATTTTTATTTTATATGCTTTGGTATAATCTGCCTTTCTTTTCTTTTCCAGAGAGCTTCCATTTATTACTTCATAGTAATTTTAAAAAATGACATCTTAAAAAGTGTGTTCCCAAAAATGTTCTCAAAAGCAAGTCAAATAAAAATTTTAACTCTAAGAATGACATGCACAGAGACAAAAACCAAAAGTTTCCACATGTATGGAAGTCACATTTCTCTACTACTCTGGAATTACGAATGAGTTCAGCCTTTCTCTTAAATATAAAATTTCAGGGTGCATCTGGAAGAAGCCTGAGTCAAAAAATACTTCGAACAAACAAAGCCCAATGACAGATTTAAAGACTAGGGAACTTATAGGGTTAAAACAAGTAAGGCCCGCTGGGAGCACTGAAATAGAGGAACACATTTCCCTTTCTCTTCCCTTAAAGTCCAGGGATTATAATATTTGTATTGCTTTAATTTTCTTTAAAAGCCACAGCAATTAATGGTCCTTCATTTGGGTATTTCAACACCCAAAATAAGCACCTTGGGAATTGCTTTGTTAAAAATATTAAATTTCCATAATAATATTACAAAGGTAAATAAAATAAAGAAAAACAAATTAACTACAAGCAGGGACAAAAGCAAACCATGTGCTTTAAAATACTTGAGTTGTTTTCCAGGAAGCTCCATCTTTTCTCATAGAGCAAAATAAGGAAAAAACAGGCTCGCTGGAAGTTTCCACTCCACTGGCTCTATCATTACAATCATCTGTTCCAAACACACACAAGCCTAAAATTTCCTGTTTTCAAACTATTGTCACCATTTTCTAGCCTTGTGCTATCTGTGCTAACTTTAGCTTAGTAATATAAACAAAAGAATGCACTGAACATAAAGCAGAACAATACCCAGACCCAGACTTTCAAATGTTCCAGAAACCTTTTAAATATTAGAGTTTCTATACATTACTTAAATGAAGCAGATTCAAGTGGAAAGAAAACAATTTTAAAAGGGGAAAAACAAAACCAAATTTAATTCAAATACTACAGTAGCCAGAGAAAAAATTCAGGCAATTGTGAGATATTGATAGTGGTGCATACAGTTTATATACTGCCATCGCTGCTGGGTGCATCTGGAAGAAGCCTGAGTCAGGGTCCAGATGCACCCTGAAATGATGGCTACCTCAAGCAGAGGCCTAAGTTCCATGAGAAACCAACTCCCCCTCCAAAGCAAAGAACTCATATAAACAAAGCAGTTCTTAAATCTTTCCTGAGGCACAGATAACTTGGAGAAACTGCTTAAGGGCAGCTTTTCCTAAATGAAGGCACTTAGAGCCTGTTTCAGGGGTTCTCAGGAGTCCTGGGTGCAGGGGAAGGGTCTTAGAAGCTCTGTACGTGGCAGTTTGGTATGAAGGCAGTCTGTCCCTCCACCTAGGGAAATTCGATGACCAGCTTTTCACAGGAAAGCGGGTCACCTTGTGGCATGAAGTCCTCACAGTGCAGGCCGGGGTAGATCATGCATATTTCCATTTTATTGGTGTGCTATTTCATCGTCACAGCCCCGACTGCAGGAGGAGAGTCTGCTAACTGTGAGGGTTTCCTAGGTTTCCTTAACTTGACTGGGAGGCTGAAGAGAGACAGAAACCTGACAGAGGGGACCCAAGGTCACCACGCCCCCTTCTGTGGGAGATGGACACAAGCTGGGTGACACTAAGCTCTGTGAGTGCTGAAAGGGGCAGCCTGCTGAGGTCCCTCACATCTCAGCCTTTCCTTACCACCTGGGCTAAGACTCAGCGAGCTCAAGTGAGGACATGCGCACAGGGAAAGGAGAGTTACGGGCGTTCTCCCCTCCTCAGAGAGCAGCTTCTGGCCTGTCTCTGGCTTAACCAGCTGACATCTGGAATAGGACTGGAAGGCAGTGAAGGATGCCTGTCTAGCTGTCTTCTGTGAGCCCCACTAAGGAGCCTGTGAAGATGGAGATGGTACACACGTCCAGCCCAAGTCTTACCTACCTGGCCGAGCACAGCTAAAGTGCAGTGAAGCGCCATGACCATTTTCCTGAGTGCCAACATGCACACGGCCATTACTTCCATTTCTAAGAATCTCCTCTATGAAGATGGTGCAAAATTCAGCTAACTACTAGGCACTACAATGTTCAACACCGTGTCATTTCTAGTAGTAAATATGCAACGGAAAGCAGGATGACCACTTAACCCTGTTTGCCCAGGACTCTCACATTTAGGACTCAAACACAACTCCCTGTTCTTCTCCCAAGTTCTGGGCTAACTGAAACGGTCACCTGCAGTAAGAAACTGAGTACATAAACTAGAATTATAAAGTTTTTTTTTTTCTCCTACGTAGTTTGTAAAATTTTCCATAGCACTGAGAAAACTCTTCTTTCCATTTGCAATAAGTAGAATCATGTGTGAAGAAACACAGGTGCCACCATGATTTCTGCAGTCTGTTACTCTGTTGCCTCTGCCAGCTCAGCTGCTAATCCAAGGAGTCCCTTGTACCAACCTCCATCACAGTGTTCTCCTCTTCAGTTCCAACCAATCCTCTGTGTAGCTGCTTTCTTCTGTCAAGACCCTGTCTTATTTTTCATAAAGGGCTTAATGTACTGCAGGGTAAAGAAGGACTTGGCAAAGGGGCAGGTGTGACCACTGTCCCCTAACTAAATGACAGATTAAAAAAAAATGTCTTTGCATGGCCCTGAAGAACCTGTCTCTGCTCTTCATCAACTTCAAGGATCACAGTTCATACACACACACACACACACAACACACACACCGTGGAAAAAATACTTTTTTAAATAAATAAAAAGAAAAAACAGTGGGCTTTCTTACTATTGTATGAGTTCAGCCCCAACTCTATAAACTCTTCACCTTCACAAGGTTCAGTGAAGAAAAAAGGAAAGTAAACAAATCTATCCAAAGCCCAATATTGAACCTATGCCGATATTAGGAGACCACAACTTCCACTAGTTCCTACAGGATTATGAGGGGTCCAGTGTCTTAGTTGTAAGACATCATTTGCCCTCTGTTTTCGTTATACAAGTACCGCGCACTAACCAATTGTGCCACTGGAGCTTCTGCCCTCTGTTTCTGTTTTGTGCGCTCGCACGTGCATGCAGGTGTGTGTGTGTGTGTGTGTGTGTGTGTGTGTGTGTTGGCTTCCAAGTGTCTCAGAAGGTAAGATGCTATGTCATCACAGAGCGAAAGGACAAAATGCCTATTCTATGAATTAACAATATCAATGTATATGTTTAAATGAAAGAAATGAGATCTTAAACACTGCTGTTTTAGGCAGTGGAACCTGATACCAAACCTAAACACTCCTTCACAGATAAAATTCTAGTCACAACTTCGGAGCAGCGTGGCTTGGGAGGACTTTCTGTGGTGTGCAGTGGGACCCTGACCAGCACGGCATTACAAGCCACAGGCGGCTGGTGGGCTGAGGGACGGCTTTTCTATTTTACTTAATATGAATTTAGCCGCATGTTCCAAGAAGTTGTCTTACGGAACATTTTCATAGATGGTTCTTTAACTTAAGAGAGGTGCACTGCTGTCGAGAGGTGTCGGGCCTCCGACCGGAGCAAGGATCTGAGCCTCTCCCCCGCTTCTGTTGTGCTCCGCAAGCTTACACTGCCCAGTGAGTGCGTGTCACATATGTTATTGCTGTCATTATCTGGAAACATCCCTGGCATGTAAACTGGTATTAACAAGAAATCATAACACCAGTAATAATACTGATGTCTTCAAATTCTTCAAATTTTGTCTTTTATAAAACCAGCAGACTTCTAAATTCTACTTTTTAAAGTTTTTCCAGCATTTATTTATTCATTTTTATTTGGTGCAGGGTCTCACTATGCAGCTCAGATTCACAGCGATCTGCCCAGTGCCGGAATCATAAGTGTGCACCAGCACACGTGGTCTGAGTGGCCAGTTCCGTCCGTGCACCTGGTTCCGGAATTGAACCCAGGTCCCTTTCATTTGTCAGACAGACACTTAGACTGCCTCTCCAGCCCTAAGTTCTACTTCTTGTTCAGATTAACCAATCCAAAATAATTTTTTCTGGGATAGAATAGCTTCTTTTGAATTTTTAGCAAAACATACAAAACTTCACATTTTCTCTTCTAATTTTCTTATTTAATATTTATGATTTATAATAATGTAAAATATTGCTATATTAAGATTTGAATCATAGTTCAAAAACAACACTTAATCATTAAAAACAAGATGAAAAGCACTGAAGTATTACCAAAAATTTTTAAATGTCCATAACTGTATCTATAGTAAGCCAGAACAATATTTAGTGTCACTCTCTTCTCAGTCCAAAGCTTCCAGAGCACAGCCATGTGGCAAGGGGAGGTTTCCTTGGAATGACATCCTTCCAAAGAGATATATTATGTGTCCTTGAGCCATTAAAACACATTAGGTTCTGCATGCAAGATGAACGTCCTCCCTGAGAGGGAGGCAAAACTAAGAACATACATGAGTGTAAGGTAAAAATTAGCCCACAACAATGTCAAAATCTCTGATATGAATGCTCTAAGATCAGCCAGGGGGTAAAGAGGCCATCCCATCCACCCTGGACTCCACCCTCACCCCACCCAACCTTGGGGTCGGGGCGTCACCTTTTTATTAAACACTGTATTGGAGGAGAGCACTTTTTCACTCCTGCAACATGCAGATAATGACCTCATCACACAACCTGCTGACCACCTGCCTTTTCTTATTTTCCCAAAACCAAAAGGCTAGTGCACCGTTCTGTTGTTTGCCGGCCCTAACACGGGACCAGCTCTCTTCTTGTTTCCTTTGTGTCTCCCTCCCCACCACCCAACCCTCCTAATCCTTGGCCAACAGAATAGATACAGTAAGCTGAAAACTTACAGTGACTGGAAGGATCCGTGTGTGCATGATTTGATGCTTGAGAACTAAGAAAAAGGGCTGGGGCACAGAGAAAAAGGCTAGCTGTTTCGGCTAGAGAAGTGACAGTGTCATTTGGCAGTATTCAACTCTCATCTTCAACTCCAAGCAAAGCTGTCATCCAAGTTTGTCCATAAAAGTGGGGGAAACACTGTGTAGTAACACAGTCACTGATCTACAGACACACCACGTACAGCTGACACAGACAACCTCATCTGCTTTAAACATGTTGGGACCCCTGGGGGACAAAGACTGCCATTCACAGAGCGCTGGCGTCCAAGGCACAGCCGACTACCCAACTGTCCAACTTGCCAACTTGGAAGTTCACTAACGTCTGTAAAAACTAAAAATAGGCACACAAACATGTTTACAGTGTTTTAAAAATACAGGCTCCACACTGTCCTCTAAATATAAACCCTGAGTTCAGAGTGCAGGGACTGGCTTCTGGCTTTCAGGAATGTCACTTGGTATCCCATACAATGGTGCAGAAATGCACATTTCAGTGTTTTAGTGGAAATACATAATTGCTGGTGTTTAGCCAGAGTGAAGAGGGTTAGATTTGGATAGCAGAAAGGCAAGCAGGAACGGGAAAGGATGATGTCTCCATTTCATTTCATTGGAGGGCTTCAAAATGCCACAAGTCCCCATTGGTCCTGGTGGGTACTGACCTGTGCGCAGTTCTGAAGGAGGACATCCTGCCTGTGTTTTTCCACCAACATATCACTCTCCGGGGCTGTGCTCCCTTCCCCCGCCCCCATTCTTCAGACCAAGGATACTGCTGCAACAGAGAAATGCAGCTAGGAAGGTGCCTGGAAAGGGGCCTAGTCTCCCCATTCCCATCTGGTGTGTGAGCAGTTTCTTGAGGAAACTCTAAGTCTTAGCCTGTTCCTGAAAAACTGGGTTGCTATAATGAAACACAGGGATAATATCCCCAATAAAAGTCATAAACCTGCTGGACTAGGTGGTGCATGCACTCTGGGAGGCTGAGGCAAGAGGATCATAGACTTGAGCCCAGGCATGCAGCTCAAGGCAAAGGTCCTGGGTTTGGTTCCCAGTATCACTCACTCATAACACACACACACACACACACACACACACACACACACACACACACACACACACATACATGCTTATGTTTTAAAAGCTCATATGGGGGTCAAGGATCTAGCCTTGGCCAGATCAGTGGTGCAGTGTCCACCTGCAAGCATGAGGGTCTAAGTTTGAGTCCAAGTACAAAAATAAATAAATTCTGTCAACAAGGATCACCTGAAGCAGCTGCACCAGAATGATCAAGGATTCACAAAATATTTTAGTAGTGCAGGAAAACATGTATATGGTTTCTGTAAAATACAATTTGAAATGAATTTAGAGATTAGATAAGGCCTCAAATTTATCCTCCACCTTTAATTTTAAGGTATCTGAAAAATGTAACAGCTGTTAAAAAAAGCACAAGAAGGAAAACCTGTGGCAATAAGCAGAGTCTGATCCCTACATATGAGGAACGTCATGCATCTGAGCCTTCCAAGGAAAGCAGCAGTGAGGGGTATTCTCCAGCATAAAACTGTGGAAGGGGAAGAGGCATTTTCCTTAACAAGGTCATTTTTAATAAACTGCTAGAAAAAAGGCCAATTCAAAAGTTAGAAGAAAATTATGCATAATATTCACAATCACTAGTAGGTATTTTCTCCCATATTCTCATCTAGTTTTACTCTTTGCTCACATATATACTTTAAGAAGCTAGTATTTATTTGACGACTGACTGATTGACTGACTGACTGACTGACACAGGGTCACGCTCAGTTGCCCACAATGGCCTGGCGCTTCCCCTCCTCTTTCTTTAGCTCTTAAAGCAGATAGATAGATGCCTTCCCACTATAGGCACCTTCTGCTGTGTGAGCTTTAAGTGGCTTAAAGTTAAGATGAAAGTAGGCATGAATTTCTGAATTTCTGGTTTCAAGACCCAAACTTCCTGCTTTCTGAGGAGGTGTAAAGTGTGTGTGTGTGTGTGTGTGTGTGTGTGTGTGTGTAACTGCTGGTTGTTGAACCCAGGGTCTTATGCATGTTAGGTAAGCACTCCACCATTGAGCTACATCCCCAGGCTTTTCTGGAATTTTATTCTGAGACAGTGTCATGCTAAGTTGTTTACACTGGGTCTCAATTTACACTCCTCCCACTTCAACCTCCCAAATAGCTGGAATCAATTTTTTTACCTCTTGTAAGACTCTCTTACTAAAAAGGAATGGAAAAAGCCTCACTTTTCTTTTATTGTTTGGTTTTTGTGGTACTGGGGATTGAACTCAGCACCCTGCATTTGCCAGGCAAGCACTTAACTCTACTGAGCTATCCCCACAGCCCTCTCACTGCTTTCTGAAATCCAATAACAAAATACATCTAAGATCATAAAATGCAAAAGGACTTTCTTAGTGCGGCATCCCAGACATAAGTATAACTCAGAGAAATCACATCTAACTTAGTGCACTATGCAGTTGATGGTCTAAGCAAATAATGACCAAAATGAATACATATGATCATTTCAACTGAAGTGTTAGGATTTTGTTTGCTAATGACTGCAGTGTCATACTGTGTAGTTTGATTCTTTAAACCTAACCAATGAAAACCTTACCCCAGAAAGATACTTGTATTTTTGAATATGTATTAATTGTCCACAATAATGGTGCGATATTTGCATACATGTACATAGTGTTATTCTGTTAAACAACTGACAAAGAAAAAGAAATGCAATAACATTCCTAAAGATTATACAACAAGGGCCAGCAAGGTAGCTCAGTGGACTAAGCACCTGCTTTGGCAAGCAAGGGACCAGGGTTTGATTCCTGGTCCCGCATGCTGCGCCAGCATTCTGGGGTGCACTAAGCCAGTGACTGCACTTGGGAGTGGTGGCACATGCCTGGGGAGGCAGAACTCAGGAGGATCACCACGAGACCTACCTGCATAGTGAGAACCTATACCAAATACGCACATGAAAATAAATAAATAAATAAAAATGATTATACAATGCTAGGCTGGCAGAGGGAAATCCCTTTTTAGTAACTGAATTTAATTCTTGATGGGGCAAAGACAAGGGTAGGAGGAGAAAACAACCTTTTTTTCTAGGCCCCTACACATAGCAGAGAGCAGCAGGAAGGGCTTCTGTCAGTGTAACCCCCACTCCAACTCCATTATGTGCAGTTTAAAAAATAATTATCACAAACAAAAACTATCCAGCAGTGTAACTACCAAGAATCCCTCCATTTCCCCCTCAACTTTGGCTTCTTTGCCAAATGGCCTACAGGGCAACCACACCTAACAACTCCTGTATTCTCAATCTCCTAGGCTCTTTCCCACTACTGCTCTAATTCTTAAAAACTAATACACACCAGGTCTGAGAAAAGAGCAGACTTGAATGTAATGAGTAAATAAATGATGGTCTTCATGAACTGTATAGGACAAAGCCTACAGAAAGCATCATTATAGTCATCAATAGATAATCATTTAGTACTTAATAGTAAGTGGTTTGATGGTGGACATACCAAAAGAGCAACAAAAAAAAAAAATGACAATGACTTGATAAATCACCATGAAACTTGCACAATGAGGTGATATGGCGGTGCACATTTCAAGTGTAGACAAAAGCAAACCAAAAGCCACTGCACAGAACAACTTTCCCCCACTCTGTCCAGAAAGAGCAATAAACACAGCAGAAGCTTGAGGGTTGAAGTGTGCCAGGTTTCCTTTCTCTGCCATTTTTTTGTCTGCCCCCTAGTGGAGGGCCCATGACTGCCTTTTCAGAAAGGCAGGTATTGCAAATATCTGGAAAAATAGAAACAGCGGAACATAACAAAATACAAAGCACAAAGAGAGCACTTTCACCTTTTACAAATCAGTCACTCAAGAACAGAAAGGTGACTGGTGAATTCCTATGAATATCTTTGTCTAAAAACAAAACCTGTGTACCCGACTAGGTCCACTATTTCCCTGTGCACCTTTGATCGCTGCCTTTTAAGGAAAAGCAGGTACCTCTCCCTGGCACCTGGGCATCATGCAGCTTCCTCGGTGCACACTTCAACACAATTCACTGGCTGCTAGCTTCTAGGCTGCCAAAGGCTAGCCCCTTTACTCTTTGGTTTTCAGATGTCTTACAGATAAGTAGCTAAAACAAAAGTCATTTCTATAAAGGGAAGCTCAGGATTGACTTTAGGGGACTTCAAGGGAGAGAGAAAGGAAGAATCTGGTTCAGGGCAGTGGGTATGGCAGTGACTCCTCTAGGAAAGCACCTTTATCTCACTGGGATCTTTGTCTCGAGAGGGGTGTGAGTTCTGTCTATGACCTCATCCTCAGTCACAGCAGACTCTCCTCTAAGCCCAGCCGTTCCTTTTATATTAGAGCTTCCCAACAACACGTACAGTTCTTGAAATGTGAGGCAGGCGGCCTGCATGGCCGGCTTGCATGAACAACCAATCAGGGGCCTCTGCCGCTGTGACTGGTGACACACATTTGCCAGCAGCATTACACAAATGGCACTCGCTGAACAAAACACTGGAAGATGATCCCTCAAGGGGAGACAAGGGTTGGACACAGTTCCTGATCTTACGTGATCTGAGGGTTCAATTTCTTCTTTCTAAAACAACCAGAATGCATAATTGCTTGTGATTATTACTAACAAAATGAGCTCAAGAGGTGATGCTAGATTTCTGGCTGAATTTAAGAACACATAAAACTGTACCAATAGAAATGCTTCTCAGAACTTTCAAAGGATCAAATGAGAGAATCCATATCAAAAAAAAATCTGAAATGCAAAAAGGACACTGCAATAAACAGCACTTACTTAATGTTTCAACCTTCGTTGCAGTGAATTGGAATGATAATTTGGGCAGGTTAGTTCCTAAGCATTCCTGTCTCATCTGGGTCCAGCAGCTGCTGCCACTTGAGACCCTCACGAGCTTCTGCCCGAGGATGACAGTAGTGCAGCCAAAACCAGGTACAGGAAGTAATCAGAGGTTTATCTTCCTAGGCAAACACTCAGGGTACAGGAAGACCAAATTCGTATGTTTCAGTTCTCAAATTGTTGGAAATGCCAAGACAGGCAGACAGGAAGAGGACAGAAATCCATCTTTTCCCTTTGAAAAACACTCTCCGCAACAGGATGCATCAAGACAGACAGTCCACAGCCCCTATCCTCACGATGTTTTCACCCAGTGTCTCTGCCATTACTCAGAACTTGACTAGAAAAGCAAATTTCAGCAAGGGTTCCCAGAAGACTTACTCCAGTAATCAAGGGTCATAGGTTGGGAGGAAAGAGGCAGGGAGATTTTCCAAGCTGTCTATACTTGGATTAATTTTTATACCTTGTCTGTTTTACTGCTGAAGTATTTATAGTGGGCAAAACAGCTCAAATAATTCACTTTCTTAAAGTTTACTATATTTAGACAGTGATATCATCACTCAAGTTTTAAACACACTAATATGATATAATTCTTAAAGCACACTTATATGTCTAATTTCACGTTTTGGAGCCTGTTCAACTTATTCATTAAAAGGAGTAATGAGTTGTCCATTTGTGTATCCGTTAAGTACAGCAAACTTGGCTCCTCAGGAAAGACTTGTTCCTCCTCGCAGATAATTCACTATACTGCAAAACACCAGGGTGGCATCAGTAAAGAACTAAGTCTATACGTGCAGCATTAACTTTTTCACGTGCTCTGAAATCAAACCCATTGCACCAACCCCAATTGGTAATACTGACTGCGCCTTTTTCTCATCTGTTTAGCACCTTGTCCTGTCACACTTATAGGGCACAGACTGTCTGACTCAGTGCTGTCCACCAAGCTCAAAGCATGCTGGGGGAAATAACAGATGCTGAATGCAAATACTTCATAGTAAAACCTTCTATCAGATACACACTTGCAGAAGATGAAAACAGCAATGGTACAGAACTCATCAGTTAACACAATAATTCTATCTCTCCTCATAGTTCTTGGTTTTGAGACAAGGTCTCACCATGTAGCCCAGGTTGGCCCTGAACTCTCCATTCCCCTGATGCAGCCTCCCATGTGCAGGGATGCTAGGCCTTAGCCACCACAGCTGGCTCAGTGTTCCTAGTCCTATTCTAAAGAGAAGCATGCTGGTCAACATTGGTTGACCCCCCTCCCCCTGTCACCTCATCCCACCCAATCTGTGACCCTGTCAGTGGTTTCTAGTATGGGTGCCTGCATCTGGGACCACAGCACCCCCAGGTGGCTGTTCTTCCACTGTTCCATGCTCATTGGCCTAGTATATAGTTGTTTTTTGTTAGTTTTGTTCTGTTTATTGCTGATACTGTTACAGTTATTAAGCACATATGGATGAAATCCACATCCTTCACACTGAACTATAACTCCAGTCTTTTTTTTTTTTTTTTATTTCTTAATTTGGGACAGGGTTTTGCTAAATGGCTGAGGTGCCCAGCCTGGGCTTGTACTTGCAATCCTCTGGTATCAGCTGTACACCATCATTGCTGGACCTTTGTAGAGATTTTTAAACTGACATTTATTATTTCTTCCTCTGCTCCCCAACCCTCGGAGTATAAAGACTGGCTTAAACCAAGCTCAAGGGAACATAGGGGGTCCCTTTAGTGGAGTCTGCATTTGAACCATGTGGGCTTCAATTCAGTTGATCATGAGTATATTGAAAAAAAGACACCTCATATTTCCAAATAATACACTTACATTTGATCTGTCCACTTTTAGGCCCTTTTATGTATCATCTTAAAGTCTTGGACGGACCATTTCCCCTTTTCTCGCAATGTAGTGATACCTACTAGTTCCAATCTCTCAAACAGGGAGAACCCAAGCCCCCATGTAGGCCGGCGCCCACTGTATTAGTCTTAAGAGTACATCTCCTTAGCTTCTGAAACAATAAGCTCCATCCTCTCCATCCTCCCCCCCTCCTACCCTGCCAAGACCCACCTACCATCTGCTGCACCTACAGGTCTATGCTCCCGAAGCTGATAACATGTTCTACACCAGCACAACAGTATCAGTTTTCATTTCAAAGGTCGAGTCAGAGTTTGAGATTAAGAACAGCAGGTGATACTACCATGGTCACGGGTGTCTCTTCACTGCAGTCCCAAGTAGAGCTAGGATTATGCATGATTCACTTCACCTGGAGCAACAATGTCCCTCCCCCCACAGCTTTCCAAGGAGACTGCTTCTTGGGTCAAGTGCCAATGGACTCCTTTTTTTATCTCACGTTGTCTTTATCAGATCTTTGCTCCTTTCAGGCCTCCCATTACATCTAGCTTATCTTCTCGCTCTCTGGCCCCATTCCACTAGAATCTGCCCCCTCCCCTTCTCCACTCAGAACAGGGGCTGACAAGCCTGGTCTGTGGCCTTCACCCCACCAGCCCTCTATGACCTCTTTCCGGGAGGGTGCCCATCCCAGCATGCCCTGCCTGACTAGTCCTAATGCACGTCCTCAGGAGGTGTATGTGGAAGTCAAGTTTGAAAGGAGGGAGCCTAGGAGAGTGGTTTATGACACTGCTTTGCAGTTCATGCTAATTAAAAACAACACAAATTTAAAACTAAAAATTATTACATTATCCTCTTAGACTAAAGGTGCAACAGTAGGCAGAAATACCGAAACGACACTCTGAATTTGGAGGCAGATTTATTTACACTGACGGCCACCAATCGGGATCCAGAATACGAGGCCTGACACATCGTAACTAACACACAAGCGGGAGCACCAAGGCACGACACAGCAGCCTGGCAGTTCTTCTGACCAGCTAGCAGGGTGAGGTCACCAGTCACAAGGCTGAATTAATGACCACCAAGCTTGGAACAATCAAGTATGCTGCATGTTCAGTTACACTGTCACTGTTCTGGGGGTCAAGAAAGGAATTATAAAGCCATGAAGTAGCTTCAGAGCTGGAGAGTTTGAAAAGAACAAAGTTTTTTCTCTTCCACAGTTTTTTTTCTTTTTTCTTTTCAAGGAAAGAACAAAAATTTAAAAGCTCTCTCAAAAAGTTGTGGAGGTTCAGAGTCACAAGTGAGGGCCTTACTTGCTAGGCTGCTTGCACCTAATTGCTGCATTTTTGTTGTTGTTGTTTGGTACTGGAAATTGAACTCAGGACCTTGTGCTTGCCAGGTGAGTGCTTGTGCCACTGAGCTACAGCCCTAGCCCCAACTGTTCATGCTTGAATCGCAGAAATAAGAATCTATGAAAACCCAGGTTTCATGTTCAAATTCCCTGTCATGGTTATATTCAACTGTGTATTTGCTAAGCAGAAGCCACTCAAAATTTAAAACCTTCTTAGTACAAAGATTGAAAATAACAGCAACTGGCAACTTATACACTTATGTACAGGGAGGATTATTTTTGGAACCAATGAGTAACTACAATCCATTTATTGACTCATCCAAAAATAGTTTTTGAGCACCTACACATGCCACTGTTCTAGCAGCTGGAGGGGACAGAAATTCAATTAACAAAAATTTATGGCTATAGTCAATAACTTCTTCAGATAACTCACTATTATTGTGGAATGATGGACTGTGTTTGATTGTGTCGCTGAGTTCAGGCACCTATAATGTTTTAATGACAATGGAGTGCCCATCTTTGACAGGTCTAGACAAAAAAAAAAAAAAAAAAAAGGAGGATACAAAGGAAGAACCATGCTGTGTTTATATAAACAGTACAGGTAGGATAAATATGCAGTACTTCTGCATAATTCTATGAGAAGCAAGATTAGCACGAATAGTGGTTGGACAAGATATTCTGTCAGCTTCTAGTACTATGGACAACCACTAGGAAGACAACAAGGTAGAAAGTATTAATGCTATAATTCAGCTTCAAAAAAATAAGTATACAGCTACATTCTCTTAATTCATTGATTAGAGACATCTGCTCTAATAGTGTCTGTAAGTAGAGTATCATGTATGCACCTTGTACAACAACTAACCATTATGAAAACAATTTGCAATGTACTGATTATGGAATCTGTCCTGTTAATTTGATTTGAAACGGTCTCATTGCTATTTGTTCTTCAATAAAGAAAAGAGAATTAAGAAAAAAGAAAAGAATTCAGGCATCTACAATATTTCAGTGGCAATGGAATACTCATCTCTGACAAAACTAAACAAAAAAGGGGATACAAATGGGCTGGGGAGATGGCTCAGTGGAATGAGAGCTTCCCTGCCAAGCACAAGTTCTGCCAATAAAGAAGGACTATTTTGAATCTGTATATACAAAATAGTTAGGCTAAATATACAGGTAATTTCTCTTAATTCAGTGAGAAGAAAGATTTGTACTAATAGTGTTTTAACAGGATATCATGTCTGCATCTTGTACTATGAATAACCACTATGAAGACAACAATATGCTATCTATTACTTATTGCAACTGTCCTACTAATCAGTTTTGAAACTATCTCATTGCTATTGTTTCTCATGGAAATTAATAAAAAAAAATTAAAAAAAATTTTGCTTAGCTCAGTCTACTTTAATCCTAAGTGGCAAGACAAAAATAAGTACAGAAACAGGATTTATTTTACAATTCCATAATCACTATGAAGGGAAATTCAAGTTTGTCTGAAAGTCCTAGCCTCATGTAAACAATCCCAAGGATGTGGGAAGCCACTGTAATGTGCTCATGCGATGTATTTTAGAGGACTGAGCCACCAGTATTCTTAACACAGTCTCTCTGGGTGACAACAATTAGCAAGCTCTTAGAAGCAGATCCTGGGAACCGTATAGGCTTAAAAGCCCTACCATCCTGTCCTCCAGTGTCTCCATCAGCTAATAAGATGAGGTCATTGATGTGTGGCTTTCCCATGCACTCTCCCTCCACACAAGCCATTACTCCAGTCCCCAGGCATCATCAAATACCCATCCCTGAACACCCAGCAATCTGGCCCGATGCCACTGACAGAATGCACAGACAGAATCAAAAACAGAAGGAAAAGGTGAATGGATCAGGCTTCCTTCAATTTTTTTTAATTCTTCTACTTTTTGTAAATAACTACATTTATCCTTCTCATACTTGAAAGCCTAAGTAAACAAGTTCAGAGCGAACATAAAGGTATGGTATTTAGAATCTCCTCAAATGTTCAATGACAGCTAAGGGGAGCAGATAAAGTGAGTAGAGCTGCTAGTTGGAAAAAATATGTAAGCTACGATTTTATATATGTCTGTATGTATGTGATAGCTGTTCTGGGAGAATACACCACACATCTACGCTCAGTAAGCGTTGCCTGACTTGACGCTGAAAATTTATTTCTGCAGTGAAAGGTAACCAAACAAAAGGAGCAACATTGCCTTAGAATAAGGGCAACCAAACTGGACAAAGGCAACTGGAGTAGATTTCTCAGGGAAGGGGTGTCAAGCTCTTTCTGTGACGCACATCTTCTTCCCCACCGATGGCCTTTCTCATTCTCTTTACCCTTTTTTTTCTCTCTCTGACTTCATCTTCCCTTCCACATCTCCTGCTTCCACTTCACTCATTCTGCTTCACTTAACTACAGCAGGTGATTTACTAACGTGTTCGCTTTAAGTGGCACTGAACAAAGCAGGTCCACCCTCCACCTGAAAGGAGAGATGCTTCTACTTCTTTTCATGATTTCAAGTATATTTTTACATCTGATTAAGGATCCATACTCATTTTTCTTTTTCTTTTTGGTGGTTGTTGTCATTGTAGTTGATTTTTGTTTTGTTTTGTTTTGTGGTAAAGTAGGCACTGCTAAGAAGAAAAAGCTACTTCGCTCCTGATTCAGAAAAGTCTTTGATAAGTTAAATATTGACCATTTAGAAGACAAGAACTAGTTTAGATGATCTTTTTTCTACCATAATAATAACCATATCATGGGCTGGCAAGGTCGCTCAGTGAAGCTGAGCTTAGGCAAGAGCAGGGACTGGAATTTGATCCTACTGGAACCACATGCCATGCTGCTCCATCTCCCAGGTGCACTGAGCTGGCCACAAAGACCAGGCATGATGGGCCAGGCACATGATCATAGGACCAGACCCCTATAATTCCTGAAACAGGAGGATCGCTACAAGTCCAAGCTGCATAGTGAGACTCTATAGTGAATATATGAAAAATAATCATGATGATGATGATGATGATGATGACAGTAATAAAGAGCAGGTAGACATTTCCAGACTTTATACATTAATTGAATCCTGATCACAACCCTATGAGGCAGGCTGTAATTTGTAGATAGGAAAACAATACAGAGATTAAATTGCCCCCGTCATACAAAGGGTAGGGCCAGCATCTGAATTCCAGCACTTAGGAGGCAACAGGATACTACCCATGAGCTCAAGACCAGCTTGAACTACAGAGACCATCTCAAAAAAAAAAAAAAAAAAAAAAAAAAAAAAAAAAAAAAAAAAAAAAAAAAAAAAAAAAAAAAAAAAAAAAAAAAAAAAAAAAAAAAAAAAAAAAAAAAAAAAAAAAAAAAAAAAAAAAAAAAAAAAAAAAAAAAAAAAAAAAAAAAAAAAAAAAAAAAAAAAAAAAAAAAAAAAAAAAAAAAAAAAAAAAAAA
>PVKA01005355.1:52325-91264 GCA_004027165.1 Ctenomys sociabilis | reverse complement strand
TTTTTTTTTTTTTTTTTTTTTTTTTTTTTTTTTTTTTTTTTTTTTTTTTTTTTTTTTTTTTTTTTTTTTTTTTTTTTTTTTTTTTTTTTTTTTTTTTTTTTTTTTTTTTTTTTTTTTTTTTTTTTTTTTTTTTTTTTTTTTTTTTTTTTTTTTTTTTTTTTTTTGTCTTTTTGAGATAGGGTCTTACTATGCAGTTCAGGCTGGCCTTAAGCTCATTTTGTAGGTAAGGCATCTTTCAAAGAATGAAATATTTGATTTGTGGATTCTTTGAACTATTTTCTTCATATCAATTGAATTAATTTCTTCTCTAATCTTTAGGGTTTCTTCCCGTCCTTGCGCTTTGGCTTTCGTTTGCTCTTCAATTTCTAGATGTCAGAGGTAGAACATTAGGGTGTTTATTTGTTCCCATTCTGTTTTCCTAATGTGTGAGTTCATAGCTATGATTTTCCCTCTAAGAACTGCTTTCATCGCATCCCATAAATTCCAGTAAGTTGTTCTTGAATTTTCATTGAATTGTAGATATTGTTAAATTTCTTGTTTAATTTGTTCTGTGACCCATTGATTGCTGAGTAGTGTGTTGTTAAGTTTCCATGAATTTTGCGGGTTTTTCTGATTTCTTTTGTCAATTATTTCCAGTTTCTGTGGTCAGATAATATGCATGGGATAATTTCTGTTTTCTTGAATATACTTACACACTTTCTCTGGATCAGTATGTGGTCTATTTTGAAAAATGACCCGTGTGCAGCTGAAAAAAAATGTGTGTTCAGCTGCAGTTAGGTAAAACACTCTGTATATAGCCACCAGGTCCATTTGTTCCAAGCTCTGGTTCAGTTCTGCTACTTCCTTGCTAATTTTTTGGCTGGATGATCTATCTTTTTCAGAAAAGGGGGTGTTAAGGACTCTTGTTCACATTCTGGTTTTCAATATTAGGTTTTCATGTCCATTAGGATTTGCCTTACATAGTTTGGTGCTCCTTGTCTTGAACTTTTCCCCAACCAATATATAGTGGCCTTCTTTGTGTCATTTCATCATTCTTGCTTTGAAGTTGAGACTGTCTGAGAACAGAATTGCTCTTCTTGCTTTTTTCTGAGGTGCTGAGGCATTTAGTATTGTTTTCCATCCTTTTACTTTGATCCTACGAATATCTTTTTGAGTTAAGTGTGTTGCTTTTTATACAAAAAATTGTTGGATTTTGTTTCCTAATCCACTGTGCCAGTTTATTTATTTAATTGGTGAATTGAGTCTGCTTACATTGATAGTTATAATTGAAATGTGTTGACTTATGTTTGTCATGATATTTACCTGGTGTTGTTTACTCCTTTGTATCCTGTGTTTAATTGTCTGTCCTGTTTAGTGGGTTCCTTCCATTCTCATTCATGGAGTTCTGGTCATTGTGTTCTCTCTCTAGAACATCTTTCAGCAGCCTGTGTAATGATGGCTTTGTCATCATGAAATTCTTTAGTTGTTCTTTGTCATGGAAGTATTTCACTTCTCCATCAAACTTGAAAGAGAGTTTTGCAGGGTTTAAGAGTCTGGGTTGGAATTTGTTTTTGTACAGGACTTGAAGAACTATGCTCCATGTTCTCCTTACCTTCATGGTTTGTGTAGAGAAGTTGGCTGTAATTCTGATGGGTTTTCCTTTGAATGTGATCTTCTCTCTAGCAGCTTTCTGTTTATTATTTTTGTGTTGGATTTCTGGGATCTTGATTATTATATGTCTCAGTGTGTTTTTACTTTGGTTGAAGTTGGATTGTTTCCTCATATTTGGAAAGTTTTCTGTGATTACTTCTCCCCAAATCCTTTTTATCTCATTTGTATTGACTCCTTCATTCTCATAGATGCCAATTAATCTCTCATTGTTCCCCTTGGCATCATCTTGGAGGTGATAGATTCTTTTTTCCTGCATTCTTGTTGTTTTTAAGAATTCCTTTCTCACCTTTTCACTAGCTCCACCAGCCTCTTCAAGACCTGAAACTCTGTCTTTGCTTTCACTGAAACAATGTTGTAGACTCGTTATTGATATTTTTAGTTCTTCTTTATCTCTTTGACTCTGTCTCATGCATTCTATTTCTTTTCTGTATTGCTCTTTCAAGGAATCCATCATATTTCTGATATCCTCTACTTTTTAATCTATGTCTTTTTAGATGTAGTTATTTATTCTTTTTCTGCAGTTTCTTCCAAGTTGGGTTTCATCTGTATATTTCCGGACTTGTTTCTGTATTTCAGATGCTATGATTTCCAAGAATATTTTTCTAAGAATTCTTTTTTTGATTTCAGAAATTATTTCTGCATTGAGTTCTTCACGACCTTTCTGATATTGTTTCTGTGCTTATGACGCTGTTAATTCATATGTTTCAGCTGGAATAGTTTACTCTGCACTTGTTCTGGATGAGCACTGGTTTTCCCCATGACGTTTCTACATTTGATTGTTTATTTCAGATGCTATGTATTCAGATATTTCTATTTTTTACTTCACGAATTAATTCTCGTCTGAGTTCCTCTATACCTTTCTGCTGTTGTTCCTTTGCTTCTTTATCTGCTAATTCATTCATTTCAGCTGAGCTAGTGTCCTCTGCACTTACTGGTAGACTTGATGCCTGAGATTTCATTTTTCTCCTTGTCTTTGTCATTTTGTGTCGCACTGACCTCGAACCTTTGGTGTAGAGCTTTGGTGTAGCTATAGTCTTAGCGTGTAATGAGATTCAGGTGCCAGTCTATTAAGTTTAGGATTATCCAGTTATGCCTGGCCTTTATTTAGCTATTGTGTTCAGTTCCTTTTTGCTGCAGCTACTGTGGTTCCCCTCTGTTGGTTCGCTGGTCAGGTGAGCATGAACCGAACCGGGATGCAGAGCAAGTATTGAACATTCCACTATCTTGGCTGGCTTTGGGGCATGGATCAGGAATGTTGCTGGAGTCAGCCCTCCTGTCTCAGGCAGGTTGCTCTCTAGGTGGGCGGGCCTGGGCTTTGGTGGGTCCACTGGGCTCCCAAAAGGATAGCGGATGTTCTTATTCACCAGGTATGATGTGCTGGGTCACTCAAACTGTGCTGGTTCTGGGGCCATGGCCAGAACCGTAGAAGGTTGGGAAAGGCCCTTCTGGTGGGTGGGCCTAGAGCTCTCACTCACTGGCTGAGCTGCACTGGGTCTAGGGCCGCAGGATGAGAACTCCAAATTTCTTGAAAACAGACAATTTGAACAGTTAGGAAAAATATGCAGCTACTTTCATATAGTTCTATGAGAAGAAAGATTTGTATTAATACTATTTGGAGAGAGTATCCTGTCTGCTTCTTGTACTATGGATAATTGCTAGGAAGACAATGTAAAAAGTATTAATTATTGAAACTGTATTATAAATCAGCTTTTAAAAAAGTTAGGTATGCAGCTACATTCTCTTAAATCAATGAATAGAGTCATCTGCTCTAATAGTGTTTGTGAATAGAATATCATGTATGCACCATGTACAACAAATAACCACTAAGAAAACAATATGCAATGTATTAATTATTGAATCTGTTCATCTATTGTGATTTGAATTGTCTCATTGCTACTTATTCTTCAATAAAATTATAAAAAAATTCTAAATTGCAGTTGTTTCTGGCATATCTCATACTTTGTCTTTAACATATCCTAACAGATCAGAATTATTAAAATTTCATTTTAATTATAGATTAATTTTCCTCATGTTTTTTCTCTTAGAGTATAGATTTGTCATAGAGTGTATAGTATGTAATTGCCATCTGTAAAATCATTATTTACTTTTTTAATTGTATCTTGTCTGTGTGTGCTATCAGCCCATACAAACCATAACAAGTGCTAGGCTGGAAACACTGCAAACAAATAGAAATAGTAATAACAACAAAAAATGAAAAAGAAAACAGAAACAAATGCTTCAGTGGATTATAGCTCCTGCAAGCAGACGAAGAGGCCAGGGGTGCAATCTCTGGGCCTGCTGTGCTGGCCTAGGCCCGAGGGATGCGCTGAGATGGCAAATGAAACTGGGCATGGTGGTTCATGCCTGTAATCCTAGCTCTTGGGAGGCTGTAAACAGGTGGATCACTACGATTTCTGGTCTAGCAGTGAGATACTGATCACCTTTAGACCCTTCCCTAAAAAATAAAAAAAAAAAAAGAAAAAAAAAAGTAAAAACTATTATAATGAATCTGTGAAAAGAATGCATAACAAAATGAATAATTGATAGATTTTCTAAAGGAAACAGAAAAAATAAAAGTTGATCAATCTAATATAAAGCTACAAAGGGAATAAATGAAAGTTTTATAGCTAAATCAATCTGGAGCATACTATTCTCACATATAGACACAGATACAGAAATCAGAGAAAGAACTTACTCTAGGTTATCATAATCCATTTCCAGACCACAAAAATAGGAAAAGAAGATCAACCTCTCTTTGAAGACAACCAGTACAGATTGGGACTCACAGATGTGCGCAGGTCTGAGGGCTGCCATTGGACCATTGTGTCTAAGGCAGATGCCAGTGCTGAAGGGACTCCTTACTCACCTGTGGAGCAACATTCTCCACCAACAGCAGGTAGTGATGAGCAGGCTTCAGCGATGGGTGGATTTTGGAGAGTGATTCTGCAGCCTCCTTGCTAAAGGAAGATTCTGCATGACCAACAATAAACACAAGGCTGAGGTCTTACTGGGAAGAGGTTCATGTGAACCTCATTGAAGTTAGTTCTTCCTTCAGAAGCCTTGATCCAGAACATTGGATATTTGAGGAGACAGAATTTGAGCAAAATCAGCGTAATTCTTAGTAGCGCATTTGGGAAAAACGTTTTTTGTTTTTTTAAAAATTTTATCAATATTCTAAATCCATCACAAAAAATGAAATGGTCAATGTGCATATGTCTCTGTTTCAAAGCAGATATTTCATCAGGGAGCTTTGGAGAGACTACAGCTCACACACCTCTGACATACTAACTCCCTGTATGTGCTGTGGGCAGAAAAATGAGAGGCTGAAGTCTGAAGTGCAGATAAGCATTTTGCAGTGTTTGAACTTGAAAAGTAAACACCTGGGTAGAAAAAGTTACTCTGTAGATTACTTTAGCTTATACCCTATTTATTAAGTTACCCAACACTAGATTATCACAATCATGAAATGAGACACTTGTCTTTTAAATGTTTTTATTTAAGATGCCCAAATGAGCTACATATCAACTAGGATCTTTTAAGAAATAATTATTAATTTACATGAAAGATAACATTGAAAAAATAGAAACAGAATGAATAAATATGTAATCATTTTTTCTCTTTATTTTACCTTCATCAATTATTTCTCAACTTGTCTATAATAACATAATAGAAATGTGCCCTAAATAGCTACTTTTTGTTAATATTTGGGAAACAAGTTGCTACATAAGAATATCTATAAATTTAAAAATATGCAATCAGAATTTTTTCCTTTGAAAATAATATGGCAATAGAGTAGAATTAATATCTGCTCTAAAACACTGTTTACTTAGCCTTTAATGTAACCATATTTAATGGAAAGAGCAACAATTCTTCAAATTTAAATAAATGGAGCTCAGTTGCCTGATATGCCCTAAGTGTGATGTAAATCATTAACATGTTCAGATCAAACATGAATTTAGGTGGTTGACAGAAAATCTCTGCTGGCAAGAACACAGTTTAGAAGCTTACACATGGGTGGCATTGAAAAGATAACCATTTTTCCCTGCAGATAACTTTTTTCAGGATGAATAAAAATATTTGAATAAGCTGTGAGAGATATCTAGCTATAGCTTTTAGCAAGGAGTCCTAAGCTGATTCATTTACATATGCAAAAATTTTCAAGTAAAATTAATTACTATGTTTAAAATCATAAATGCAGAAAATAAATGTTCTTTTCACTTATGTGAACTCATTAATGTTCATTCCTATAAACTTGCTTGATTCTAAATATTTGTATGTTGTGCATACACTCATTCATGTACATATGAATATGTGTATATAAAGAATATTTAGGTTGGTGAATTTGGGACACTGAATACTGTAAGCAGGTGGAAGAGCCAGAGATGTTGGCACACACCTGTAATCTCAGCTCTTGGGAGGCTATAAACAGGCAGATCACTGTGAGTCCGATCTAGTAGTGAGACTCTGAACAACCTGTAGACCCTTCCCTAGCACTGGAAACTTTTTAACCTGCTCTATTATCATCATCCCCATCATATTTTGTGCTTAGTATGACAGGCCTTGCAATCTGACTGCCCCTTGCTAAGACATAAAGCCATAGTTAGCAACATGGTGTGATCAGCGGGGAATGTTTCAAAGAGAAAGAAAAAAAAGCAGCCCGAGATTAGCTTGAGAGAAGGGAAATATGCCACATGGGATGACTAGCAGATCAAAGACCACAAGGGAACACAGAACAGCCAAAGGCAAGGCTTTGATTATTTAATAGTCCCTTCTTGATTATTTGACTTCCCTGTAGGTAGTTAAGCAGGCTTGTGTGAGACCTGTATTTGTAAGAGAAGGAGTCCCCAAGCAGAGGCTGCGTAGCATGAAATGACGGAAGGGATTTGATGAATGCTAAAGCAAACCTGCCTAACAAATGGGCCTGCACAGCAATGAGCTGAAAAAATACACGCACATACTTGTAAGAATCCTCAGCAGGCCTAGAGGGTAGAGCTACATAGTACAAACTTCAAAATAATTTTCAGAAATTCATGATATTTTATAAATTAAAATAATAAAAATGAGGGAGTAAAAGTCCTACACACATCTGAGGATCAAGAAGAAGGCTACTGTGAGGGCAAGTCAGTCTTCACATGCTGCGTGGCATACCGGGGATGTGCTCACAAGTCACCATTTTTTTCTTTTTCTTGGAAGTAAGGTGACTGACATAAAGAGTGTGCACATCTGGTAATGATCATAAAAAATATCACATGTGGCCATACCTGAACATATATTACAAAAGAAAACCAAGAATGAATGTGTTATAAAATTTGACTATTTTTCTACTCATGCATTTCACCTCAATAGAAAATAAACCACTATATAGTACTGTGTAAAAGGTTGAGAAGTAAACATCAGTTTTCTCTATTGTGATGCTGCTTTCCTCTGTACTTTCTCTTTCGAGTCTGTGCATGGCTTTTGTGAGCCACTCTTGAGAACTCTAACATTCTTGTATGTCTTGTACTGCATCTGCTTCACTAAGAGAATACTTGCTGGTAAGATCGCTGAGATCTGCATGAAAAGATCCATAACCAATTGATAGGTTACAACATTAAACTATACTTGAGGAAGTAAAAAAGCAAATGATTGCTTTTCTTGAGGAAACCTACAGTTGTTTTATTAAGTAAATAGAAATGTAAGAATATATTTTTTATTGCATTTAGTGTAGGTTCTACAGGTCTCACTACACGGATCAGAGTTGGGATCCTCCCTGTTTTTCACTCTTCCAAGCCCTGGAATTACCAACACATTCACTCCTATTTACTGTTTTAGCACACCCCAGAGACCAGGCCCGCATGGCAGGCCTGAGATCTAACCCCAGGCCCTTGTGTCTACCTAAGCAGGCACTTTAAGCTGCTGAGCTATCTGGCCAGTGCTAAGAATACAATAATTTTAATAACGGGTATATTTCTTAACAGATATATTTACCAAATATAAAACTTGTAATGCCCCTAGGCTTGTGTGTGACACAGAAAAATGGAGTAAAAAATAAAGTGAATTTCATGAGTGATTTAAATTACTAAGATTCGGTTTTAATTGAATTTATTAACAGAATAGCTTCAAAGAGTAACAAGTGGCTATTTGTTGATTGTTACCAATTAATATATATATATTTTTTTTACCAATTAATATATTATGCAAATATTTATTCTAATATTTATCAGGAAGCACATTGTTTTATCTCTTTTTCTGGAACTTTTCTCAGTGTTAAAACATATATGCATTGATAGTGACTTTATGTAGAATATCTCATTATGTCAGTTGAATAGATCAGGGTATCATGTGGCACTTTGTCATTCTGCTGCCTGCAATAAAATTGAAGCTTGACTTAGCAACCAGGACATCTTCTTGTCCTTGCAAACTGATAACAAAGTATCCATTTTTCTGCTTCGATTTTTCAACCCACTCCTCTCTGAGTAATTTGAACATTCTTAAACATTGACTGATCAATAATCTCTACTGTACTTCTCAAATATTTTATAATTAGCTGAAGTGAGGGCTGGGGAGACAGCTCAGTAGAATAAGCACTTGCCTGGCAAGTGCAAAGTCCTAAGTTCAATCCCTGGTACTGCAAAAATACATAAATTTGAAAAAAAAATTAGCTAACGTAAGAAGCCAGCAAAAATAAGTGAAATAATGTTTTCTTGTCATGATCCTTTTTGTCTATGTTCCAAAAAACATAAACAAATACATAAATCTTTACATACATAAAATAAATGAATTTTGTAAACATAACAGCATATATACTTCTATACTCTACTTATACTGCAATCACATAAAATAATTCCAAAGCACTATTTTTGGTTGTTGATTTTTTAAAAAAAATATCAGGTTTTCACTGAAGAAATATGTACAATGCAATATGTATAGAAGCACAATTCTTATCTAATACACTCTTTCGAAATGCTCTTCTTTACTCTGAAGTTTTTCTGGATGTTTCTTATCTTCCTATATTTTGTATTTTGACTAATGATTTGCTTACATATTAATTTTATGTAAAATATATTTCTCTTATCTCTTGGACAGTTTTGCAAGATCTCTTGAAATATGTCATTACTGTTATTGATTTGTTTGTAATTGAAACACTGCATGAAATTCTAACAGAAAATATTTTTAGACATACTTGAAATGTCTATATAAATGAACTTAATAAACACTGAGCATTTGAAATCAACAGAAATAAAATCCTAAGTATACATTCACATCAGATACTTTATATTCATAAAATAAAATCTATCACAAGCAAAATATAGTAGTATTGCAAATCAAGCTAACATATTTCTTTTTATTTTTAGAGAATACAAAATAGTGATGAAAAACAGCAATAGAAATGATCAAGATTCTACTAAACAAACAAAAGAGATTAAACACTGGTTGCTGTGTTACATGATTTTATCTTCAAACTAGTTGGTAAATCAAAAAAATATTTATTTATTTATTTGTAGTACAGTGCTCACTGTCATGTCCTTTAGTGCCCAGGTTTTCTGAAATATAAGAAAATATCTTACACAAATTCAATAAATTTTTTTAGTATCTCTAAATTCTTAATAATTTTATTTTTATTTTTTAAAAGATCTTTCATTCAAAAATTCTGAAATCAATTAATGTGGATAAACGATAAAATAAAATAACAATGAAACAGCTTCAAAACATGTTAACAGGACAGTTAAGTAAGTAATACATTGCATATTGTTGTCTTCATAGTAGATACTCAGAGGACAAGATGGGGACATGATATCTTGTCTAAACATATTAGTACAAACTTTTCTTTTTTTTTATTGAAAATAGCATGATTTATTAAGTTTTTAATGAATGAATAGTATCTCACTTTCCATTATACATCTTTTTTTTTTCTTTTTTTTTCCATTTATTTTTATTTTATTAAAATACAAATGTCAATCAGACAGTTTCAAGACACCTTATATTGAACTAAGAGAAAGAGGCTGTGTATCTATCCTATCTTGCATACTATCTTGCATATACATAGTTTTTCACCACAAAACAGTCCTTTATTTATATCCCTCATTTTTGTTTTGTTTTGTCAGAGATTGGTATTCCACTGCAGCTAGAGAAGCTCTATTTGGAGAAGTTTTGTGCCTAAGGAAAGTCACCAAGAGAGAAAAAATTCCTTCAGGCTTTCACAAAAAGCAAATTGGTTAAGCAAAGGCTGTGACTCACTCAGATGGCTTCCACTGACAAAAGATCTACAAACTTCTGTACAGGGTGCCAATGTAAATCCTGAGGGGACTTGACTGACCTTATCAGATACAAAAATTACATTTTTAGTTATATAGGTCTTGCTTTAACTTGGTCTTAACTGTCCAGCAGAAAAGTATAACCACAAGGTACAAAAAGTGAAGCCATATTGACATGCTGAGCTGTAAAAGCTTCAAATCAACAACTTCTGACAACTGCCAGTTCTGCTGGCAACCCATTACTATTGTAGACTATTGGTCTATATTGAGTTATTTTGCTGAATTCAAGTACTTACAATCTGGACTGGCTTCAAATACATTCTTAGTTGGAACATACATAAAATATTTTTCAAATTGCTTTTGAAATCAAGTAAAGTTGGGTGTATTGAAAGTATTTTGGTTAACCACATTTTTCTCTTCCCCTCACTGTCTAATGATGCTTTCCCTAAAACACTTAATTTTGTATGGATGATTTGTTAATTGTTGTATGCAGCTACATTGAGGATATACACAGCTATTCAGAGCCTTCTGGATATTGGTGTTCAAGGAATGCTGTCCTACATTGCTAGAACATGAATGATTCCTAATAAGAGGAACTTTTGCTAAATAGGTATGTAAAAGAGTTGGGTCATACTGTAGAATATATTACCACTATATTTTCTGTAGTTTACATAAATTACAGCAATATTTCAATCATTTACTAAGGTACTAAAAACATTTTAAACACTTGAAATTTAAGAAGCATTAAGATTTCAAAAAAAGCCACACCATATTAGAAATACTCAGGATAAAAGCTATGCCATTTGAGGTAATATGTTATCAACATATTTTTATTAATCTTAAATAATGTAGATTTAGGCTACTGGTCAATATTAAGATAGATTTTTCAAGTAAATGTGCACTAAATTAACAAGTATATTAACAATTGATGGTAAGTACCAATCAAACAAGTATAATGATTATGAAAGAAAAAATGTGAAACACGTAACTCTCACATGAGAAATGCAAAATGCAAATGAAGACTACAATAAAAGCTAAGTAACAGGAAGGAGTGAGATAATTATTTCTCAAATAAGAGAAGGAGTTAAAAGATGAAGAGAAGCCGGGCGTGGTGGTGCATGCCTGTAATCCCAGCACTCGGGAGGCTGAGGCAGGAGGATTGTTGTGAGTTCGAGACCAGCCTGAGCTACAAAGTGAGCTTAAAACCAGCCTGAACTGCATAGCGAGACCCTGTCTCAAAAAGACAAAAAAAAAAAAAAAAAAAAAAAAAAAAAAAAAAAAAAAAAAAAAAAAAAAAAAAAAAAAAAAAAAGATGAAGAGAAAGGAGAGAAAGAGGAGAGAACAGGAGGAATGAAAAATGGACCAAGCCAGTGACTGGTCTGAAACCTCAGGACCACTCACCAACACCTCCTCAGATCCACTGCCCTAAGATACATAAATGTATCATTTTCACATAAAGAGTATAAACATTATATACTAATGAAACTTTTTTTAAATGATGATGTTGGGGCATAATATGAAATTTGCTTTCTTGCATTATAGAAAATACTTAAGAACAAATGACTTCTTAAGAATGAAATTAATTGTCTGAAGACATATCTTGGTGGTCTGGCAGGTACAAGGACATGGGTTCAATGCCCAGTAGCACAGACTCATCTCTGGGGAGGCTGAGTTATGTAAGTTCAGGTTATTCTTCTTCTGGGGAGG
The DNA here is from genome assembly GCA_004027165.1 of Ctenomys sociabilis. NCBI lineage: Eukaryota > Metazoa > Chordata > Mammalia > Rodentia > Ctenomyidae > Ctenomys > Ctenomys sociabilis. Next base: position 79,673 of record PVKA01005355.1, on the reverse strand, counting down.
ATCATTATGAGATGGAGCTGTGTGGTGAGACTCTGTAACAATTAAATAGAAACATTTTTTTTTTAAAAGAACACAACTAAATCTTAATTTTACTTTATTTTTGAGGTTTGAAATTCTCAAATGGGTAGAATTTAGATGCTCTTTTAAGTCCTTGGATGCTTCTTAGTCCAGGTTTCTAGGAAACTGCATTGGGTTTAGATTTTTTTAAAGACCTAACTGTACATTAGTAAGTTGACATTTAAAAGAGAAAGACAGTAAGGTTACAAGGCAGGGCTTTGAGGAAAGGAGAATAAGTCTTCCAAGAAGCAGTAATTAAGAATTATCCTTTTTACCTCTGATTCTGCAGAGATCTATAAAATATTTTACTTTATAACTCTAGAAATAACATTTTGGTCTTTATAAGAAGAAGTGCATTTGATATTTCTAGTAAAACCACAAGAGGGACATTGGTATATTAGGTAGCTTTTTAAATTTTTTTATAAAGCTGTTAAAATAGTGAATGATAATAGTGTAAGTGCAAAATCTGGTGTAACGTAGTAGCAAATACTATGTTTTGCCCTGAAGCTCAGAGAGTATATCTTAACAACGTGCTTTTCATATTTCCAGAGGGCAGCCAAACTGGCTAAATGGACATATAGGCTGAATCAGAAAACAAAAACAGAATATATTAAACAGAACAAAAAATTGTTACACTTAAAGAAGCATAACAAATTATTCAAGATTTCGGAATTAAAGCCTTAATTACTGATTTTAAGGCAAATAAAGAGGGAGTGAAAAACCAGAGACAGAATCAGGCACAGATGTATTACAATATTTAAGTTTTTTGTGTTAAACTCACAAATGACAAAAAGTAGAATGCTAAACAAAAAAATTAAGAAACATATAAATCAAAGAGGTTCAGTTTCTCTTTTTATTCATTAGGAATTAATGAACAATACATAGTAACTCCAGAAGTTTCAAAGGGTGATAATCCTTACTTTGTGGTTTTGATGCAACCCATGTCACTGCATTGTCTAAGTGATAAAAAACACTGTATGGTACCAGACCCTGGATCACATTGTCTGTACTACAAGCACTGATGGTTCGTATTAGGCTCCTTAACAACAATGAGAAAAAAATGGGTCTTGCTATGTAGATGATTAGTTATGTAAGAGTATAATGTAACCGTGAAATATAACTCATATGACTGATAAGGCATTATATAAATGTCACATTATAAAAGATGGAGAAGGCAGACAACAGTTTTATTTTTATTAAAAATATTGTGAGTGTAAAATGGGAAAATTCAAAATTGATTTAAAAGCTGTCTTGTACAGAACAGTTATTGCTTAAATATAAAATTATCTAATCACTTTTAGTAATATTTAGAGAAAAAATTCTCTAGAGAAAATCAGATACACTAAATAAAATGAAATCACAAATATTTTAATCTCAAAATCAATAAGTCATGATGCCTAATACCAGCAAGAGGAAGTGAAAAATGATAAACATTACTCTTGGTTAAAATGTATTTGCACCCCACCCACAAACCTGCCTAGCAAGTGGGAATTTCTCTGACTCTTGGCATCCCGGTTTGGCGAGTATGTGGTGAGTCTGAGGAAGAGCCTTTGGCTTCTTCCTGAGTGTGTTCTGTGCCATCCACAGCCTCAGGCCCCAAGACATCCTAGCCAGAGACCTGAATGAGAGGCCCCAGATAGGTCTGCCTGGCAACTCCCCAGAGCCCTTGCCACCAACCTCGCCAGGATAGCGAGAACTTCTGTGACTCTCCTGGCAGTCAATGGACCCAGCACTCGGTGGCCTGCTGAGTGTGAGGAAGAGCTTTTGTGCTTCCCAGTGCTCCCAGGATCAGGGTCATAACAGAGGGAACCACAGGCTCACAGTTGTACCAGAAGAGCTGCAGCAAAAAGAAACTGAACATAACAGCTAGGTCCAGGCCAGGCATAACTGGATAATCAAAAACTTAATAGACTGGTACCTGAATCTCATTATGTGCTAAGGTTATAACTGCCCCAAAGCTCTACACCAAAGGTCAGAGGTCAGTGCTATACAAAATGACAAAGACAAGGAGCAAAAAGCAAACTCAGGCTTTGAGTCCATCAATAGGTACAGAGGACACTAGCTCAGCTGAAATGAATAAATTAACAGAGATCGAAGCAAAGGAACAACAGCAGAAAGGTATAGAGGAACTCAGACCAGAATTAAGGCCTGAAATAAAAAAGAAATATTTGAATACATAGCATCTAAAGTAATTAATTAAATCCAGAAACATGTGGGGGAAACAAAATATCCAGCCAGAGCAAGTGCAGAGAACACTATTCCAGCTGAAACATATGAATTAACAGCGTCAGAAGCAAAGGAACAATAGCAGAAAGGTAAAGAAGAACTCAAAGAAGACATAATTTCTGAAATAAAAAAAGAATTATTTGAAATCATAGCATCTGTAGTAGAGAATCAATCCAGAAATATAGAGGGGAAATCCATTTTGGAAGAAACTGCAGTAAAAGAATTAATAGCTACTTCTAAAGAAGACATTGATTGCAAAAAAAATAGAGGAGATCAGAATTATGACAGATTCCTGGAATGAGCAATAAAGAAAAAAAATAGAAAGCATGAAGCAGAGTCAAAGAGATATAGAAGAACTAAAATATTAATTACTAGTCTACAAAATCGAGTGAGTGAAAGCGATGACAGAGTTATAGATCTTGAGGAAGCTGGTGCAGCTAGTGAAAAGTTGAGAAATGACCTATTTAAAACAATGATAATGCAAGAAAACAAAATCCATCAGATGATGGCAAGATGAACAATGTGAGATTAATTGGCATAAATGAGAATTAAGGAGTCAATTCAAATGACATAAAAAGAATTTGGGGAGAAGTAATCACAGAAAACTTCCCAAATATGAGGAAACAATCCAACCAAAACATGCAGAACACCAAATAACTTCAACCCAACTAAAAACACAAGACATATAGTAGTCAAGATCCCAGAAATCCAACACAAGAACAAAATACTAAAAGCTACTAGAGAGAAGAAGCAGATCATAGTCAAAGGAAAACCAATTATAATTACAGCCAACTTCTCTCCACAAAATATGAAGGCAAGGAGAACATGGAGCAGAGTTATTCAACTTCTGTATGAAAACAAATGCCAGCCCAGATTATTACATTCTGCAAAACTCTCTTTCAAGATTGATGGAGAAGTGAAATACTTCCACGAGAAACAATAACTAAAAAACTTCATTATGAAAAAGACATCCCTACCCAGACTACTGAAAGATGTTCTAGAGAGGGGCCACAGTGACCAAAACCCCAAGAGTGAGAAAGGAAGGAATCCACTAACCAGGGAAAACAATTAAACATAGCATAAATAGGAGTAAACAAAAGCAGGTAAATATCATGACAATCATAAGTCAATACATTTCAATTATAACCATCATTGTAAACAGACTCAAATCACCAATTAAGAGAAATAGGCTGGCAGAGTGGATTAGGAAACATAATCAAACAATATGCTATATACAAGAAATACACTTAACTCAAAAAGATATTCAGAGGCTCAAAGTCAAAGGATGGAAAACAATACAACATGCCTCAGCACCTCAGAACAAAGCAGGAAGAGAAATTCTGTTCTCAGACAGTCTCAACTTCAAATCAAGAATGATCAAATGACACAAAGAAGGCCACTATATATTTGTTAGGAGAAGAATTGAAGAGCAAGTGGTAACATTCGTAAATACCTAGGCACCAAACACAGGAGCACCCAACTATGTAAGACAAATCATAATGGACATGAAAACCTAATATCCAAGATCACAATGTTAACAGGTGACATCAACACCCCATTATTTCAAAAAGATAGATCAACCAGCCAAAAAATTAGCAAGGAAGTAGCACAACTGAATGAGAGCTTGGAACAAATGGACCTGTTGGACATATATAGAGTCTTCCACCCAAACACAATTGGATACACATTTTTTCAGCTACACACAGGTAATTTTCCAAAACAGAACACATACTAGTCTTAGGTTATGCATGAGTATATGCATGAAAATAGAAATTATGTAATGTATATTATCTGACCACAGAGCAATGAAACTGGAACTAAGAAAAAAAAGAAACGAGAAAAACCCATTAAATTCATGGGAATTAAACAACACCCTACTCAGCAATCAATGGGTCACAAAAGACATTAAACAAGAAATTCAACAGTATCTTCAATTCTATGAATATTGAAGAAGAACTTACTGGAATCTATGGGACGTGATGAAAACAGTTCTCAGAGGGAAAATCATAGCTATGAACTCGCACATTAGGAAATCAGAACAGGATCAAATAAACACCCTAATGTTCCACCTCCAACATCTAGAAAATGAAGAGCTAACAAAACCCAAAGTGCAAGGACGGGAGAAATTCTAAAGAATAGAGCAGAAATTAGTTCAATTGAGATGAAGAAAACAGGTCAAATAATCCACAAGTCAAAAATTTGGTTCTTTGAAAGATGTTATAAAGTAGATAGGCCTCTATCTAACCTCACCAAAACAAGGAAGGAAAAAAAAATTAAAATAGAACCAATTAGGAATGAAAAGGGGGAAATTACCACAGACTCAGTGGAAATTCAGGATATTGTCACTGATTGCCTCAAAAATCTTTATGCTCACATAAAGAAGACACAGAAGAAACGCACAGATTCCTCAAAAGATACAAATTTCCAAAACTGAACCAAAAAGATATAACAACTGCCAATAAACCAATAACAGTCAATGAAATAAGAAATATACTAAAAAGCCTACCGACACAAAAAAGTCCAGGTCCTAATGGATTCATAGCTGAATTCTATAAGAAATTTATAGAGTATATAATTCCTGCACTCCTCAAACTCTTCACTAAAATTGAAAAGGAAGCAGTCCTCCCAAATTCATTTCTGGAGGCAAATATTATACTGATTCCAAAACCAGGAAAAGACACCACCAAAAAAGTGAACTACAGCCAATCTCCCTCATGAACATAGATGCAAATATCCTCAATAAAATCCTAGCAAATAGAATACAGCAAATCATCAAGAAGATCATACAACACGACCAGGTAGGATTCATCCTAGGAATAAAAGGATGGTTCAATATTCAAAAAATCTAAAAATGCAATACACTACATTAATACAATGAAATCTAAAATCCACATGAACATCTCAATTGATACAGTAAAAGCTTTTGACGAAGACCAACACTCATTCATGTTCAAAACCCTACAGAAAATTGGAATAGAAGGATTCTACCTCAACTTGATAAAATCCGTCTATGACAACCCAACAGCTAATACAATTCTAAATGCAGAAAACCTGAAATCTTTTACTCTTAGATCAGGTACACCACAAGAATGTCCTTTATCTCCCCTTCTATTCAATATAGTTTTGGAATCATTAGCAACAGCTATTAGAAAGGAGGGAGAAAAAAAAGGAATAAGAATAGGTAAAGAAGAAGTTAAATTATCACTATTTGCAGATGGCATGATCCTTTACTTGAAAGACCCAAAAAATTCCACCAAGTAGCTACTAGAATTTATACAGAAATTCAGTAGCACAGCTGGATACAAAGTTATTACTACAAAGTCAATAGCATTCCTCTACACAAATAACAAACACATTGAGAGGGAAATTATAGAAACAATACCTTTTATAATAGCACCATGGAAAATAAAATACCTTGGAATTCACTTAATGAAGGAAGTCATAGATCTTTTCATGGAAAGTTACAACACTCTAAGAAAAGAGATTATAGAGGATTTCAGAAAATTGAAAAATATTCCATGCTCCTGGATAGGAAGAACCAACATTGTGAATATGGCTATATTCCTAAAATGATTGCACAGATTTAATGCAATCCCTATCAAACTCTACCAACATACCTCCCAGACCAAGAGAAATCATTCCTAAAATTTATTTGGAACCACAAAAGACCTAAAATACAAAGGTAATTCTGGCCAACAAAGACAAGGCAGGAGGCATCACAATTCCTGACTTGAAATTATACTGCAAAGGCATTATGATAAAATCAACATGCTATGGGCAACGAAATAGACCTGAGGATCAATGGAATAGATTAGAAGATGCAGAGACATCTATAAACACACTCAGCCATCTGATCTTCAACAAAGGGGCCAAACAAGCTTACTGGAAGAAAGATATCCTCTTCAACAAATGATGATGAAAAACTTGGCTTTCCATATGCTGAAAACTAAAACTTCACTACGTCAAAAACCTCACCATGCCGTAAGCTAAAGTCAAAAGAGATTAAAGATCTAAAACTTTAGTACAGAAACACTGAATCTCCTAGAAGAGAAAGTATGAGGAAATCTTGAAGACGTAGGGGTAGGCAAAGTGTTTATGAACAAACATGTATTCACAATGGAAAAACTTGAAAGAATCAACAACTTTGATCAAGTCTTCTTGAGGAGTTTCTTCGCATCAAAAGAAAATTTCAAGAAAGTGAAAAGACAATCCACAAATTTTGAAAAAGTCCTAAGTAATAAGCAATCAGACAAAGGTCTGCTGTCTAGAATATTTAAATAACTAAGAAATGTTAGGGCCCTCAAATTTAGAGACCCATTTCAGAAATGGTCATCTGAGATGAATACACACATCTCAGAGGATGCAATTAAAGACACGAATATCCTTGTCTTGTACCTGATTTAAGAGTAAAAGATTTCAGTTTTTCCCCATTTAGGATTATATGAGCTTTTGGGTTGTCATAGATAGCTTTTATCAAGTTAAGGTAGAGTTCATCTATTCCAATTTTCTGTAGGACCTTGAACATGAGTGTTGGACTTTGTCAACGGCTTTCATTGCATCAATTGAGATGATCATATGGTTTTTAGATTTCAGTCTATTAATATAGTGTATTACACTTATAAATTTTCGAATATTGAACCATCCGTGCATCCCTGGGATGAATCCTACCTGGTCATGGTGTATGATCTTCTTGATGATTTTCTGTATTCTATTTGCCAGGATTTTGTTGAGTATTTTTGCATCTATGTTCATGAGTGAGATTGGCCTGTAGTTCTCCTTCTTGGTTGTGTCTTTCCCTGGTTTTGGAATCAGTATTATACTTGCCTCCAGAAATGATTTTGGGAGGACTTTTTCCTTTTCAACTTCATGGAAGAGTTTGTGGAGTGTGGGGATTATATCTTCTATAAATTTCTTGTAGAATTCAGCTATGAATCCATCAGGCCCTGGACTTTTCTTTGTCGGTAGGATTTTTATTACGTTTCATATTTCGTTGCCTGTTATCGACTTATTGAGAGTTGATATATCTTCTTGATTCAGTTTTGGTAATTTATAACTTTCAAGGAATATGTCCATTTCTTCTGTGTCTTCAATTCTGTGAGCGTAAAGATTCTCGAAGTAACTATTAATAATCTTCTGAATTTCCACTGGATCTGTGGTGATTTAACCGTTTTCATTCCTTATCACTTGTACTTGAATTTCCTTTTGCCTCTTTTTGATGAGGGTGGCAAGATGCTTATTTGTGGATTCATTGAACTGTTTTTTTTTTTCATCTCAATTGTGTTAATTTCTGCTCTAATCTTTATGATTTCTTCCTGTCTTTGCGCTCTGGGTTTTGTTTGCTCTTCTTTTGCTAGTTGTTGAAGATGCAACATTAATGTGCTAATTTGTTCCCTTTCTGCTTTCCTAATGTGTGAGTTCATAGCTGTTATTTTCCCTCTAAGAACTGCTTTCATTGCATCCCATAAATTCCGGTAAACTGTACTTGGAATTTCATTGAATTGTAGATACTGTTGAATTTCTTGTTGAATTTCTTCCGCAACCCACTGATTGCTGAGTAGGTTTTTGTTTAGTTTCCATGAATTTAGTGGGTTTTTCTGCTTTCTTTTGTCATTTATTTCCAATTTCATTGTATTGTGGTCAGATAGTATGCATGGGATAATTTCTGTTTTCTTGCATATACTTAGGCATGACCTCTGGACTAGTATGTGGTCTATTTTGGAAAAGGACCGGTGCACAGCTGAAAAAAATGTGTATTCAGCAGTAGTTGGGTGGAACGCTCTGTATATGTCCACGAGTTCCATTTGTTCGAAGCTCTGGTTCAGTTCTGCTACTTCCTTGCTAATTTTTTGTCTGATTGACCTATCTTTTTGAGATAAGCGTGTGTTACGGTCTCCTGTTAAGATTGTGTTCTTAGACATTAAGTTTTTCATGTCCCTTAAGATTTGTCTTACATAGTTGGGTGCTCCTGTGTTTGGTGGATAGATATTTATGACTGTTACTTCTTGCTCTTGAATTTTTCCCCTGACCAATATACATAGTGGCCTTCTTTGTGTTGCTTGATCATTCTTGGTTTGAAGTTGAGACTGTTTGAGAACAGAATTGCTACTTCTGCTTTTTTCTGAGCTGCTGGGGCATGTAGTATTGTTTTCCATCCTTTGACTTTGAGCCTATGAATGTCCTTTTGAGTTAAGTGTGTTTCTTGTATACATCATATTGTTGGATTTTGTTTCCTAATCCACTGTGCCAGTCTATTTCTCTTAATTGGAGAACTGAGTCCATTTACATTTATGGTTATAATTGAAATGTGCTGACTTATGTTTGTCATGATATTTACCTGGTATTGTTTACTCCTTTGTAACCTGTGTTTAATTGACTGTCCTGCTTAGTGGGTTCCTTCCTTTCTGTCTCTCTTATGTTGCATTCAGGCCATCTGCCCCAGGTTGGGTGTAGCACTCACACTGATAATCTTAGCAGTACTCAGACCCATAATCCCAGCCTTGGCTCATGAATTAATAATGAACTGCAGAACTGTGCTTCATTGACTACATAGGCATTGGGTGGTTAAATACACACAAACCAATAACACTACTAAAATAGGAAGAAAAGAGGTGAGAAATGGATAGTATCTCATACTTCCATTCACTCATTTATTAAATTAATAGAAATCAAAACATTATAACAATTATTTGCAAAACACTCAAATTGGGCACTCCACATCCTCACCCAGAGCTCATATCATATCTCTGAACATTGAGTTAAGGATTCCTGTTCTTTTTATCCTCCCAAAGTACCTATGTGATTAAACTCTTTTCTAATTTATCTTTTGTTTTCTACTTTTTGCATTATCTTAAAAAATAAAACGAATAAAATATAAAAAAATAAAGAAGCGAATAAATATACAATAAAATGTTCTACATCACTAGTTATCCACAAAATGCAAATTAAAACAACACTGAGATACCATCTCACTCCAGAAAGAATGGCTATCATAAGGAAATCAACCAACAACAAATGTTGGACAGGTTATGGGCAAAAGGGAGCACTTCTTCACTGCTGGTGGGAATGTAGACTGGTGCAACCATTGTGCAGATCAGTGTGGAGACTCTTCAAAAATGTAGGACTGGAAATCACATTTAAGCCAGCATTCCTCCTACTGGGAATTTTCCCAGAGGAACTGAAATCATTGTATCATAGAGATATATGTGCACCTATGTTTATAGCAGCACAATTTGTGATAGCAAAATCTTGGAAGCAACTAAGATGTCCATCACATGAGGAATGGTCGAAATAAATGTGGTATTTCTATATAATGTAGTACTGCTCAGCTATAAAGAATGATAAATTTGAAGCATTTATATTGAAGTGAATGCCACTTCAACATCTACTCATGAGTGAAATAAATCAGACACACATGTGCAAATAACATATAGTCTCCCTAGTAAAAGGAGTCAAAAGAAGTAAGACAAACAGAAATGTACAACAACTAAAAAGATTTTAGTCAGATAGTTAGGGCAAACTGAATAGCATATTCAGCAGGGTACTAATCAGCTTTTCTTCTGGATGGTTAATAACCTAACTTCACAGTTGAAAATTGGAGAAATAGAAGGGCTAAAAGATCAGCTAACATTTTGGCCTAAGTCTTTCAAGGTCAGTGCAGACTCAGAACATAGGAGAACATGTACTGGAACATCATGGAACTCAGTTGTGCCCCAAATTTTCTGATTTATGAGATTATGGAGCCACAAAGGAAGGCAATCAATATTCTGTAGTGTGCCTGGGGAGAGTCACATGGAGAGAAATCTTTCTCTCAGGCTCTTACAAGTCAAAACTGATCAAGCAATGGCCGTGACTCATCCACATGGCTGACACAGACAAGGGATCTATAGAATGATGTATAGGATTGCAAAATAAACCCTGGGGGGACTTGACTGAACTCATCAGATAGAAAAGCTACATTTTTTTTATATTGGTCTTGCTTTATCTCTGTCTTAACTAACGAGCAGAAAAGTATAAAAATAAGGTATATAATGTGGGGCCATAACAATAAGTTAAGCTGTAAATGACTATAGTCAACTATTTCTTCAGATAACTAACTATTATTGTGGACTGCTGAACTGTGTTTCATTGTGTTGTCAAGTTCAGACACCTATAATGGTTTAAGGACAGAGGACTGCCCATCTTTGACAGGTCTAGACAAGAAAAGGGGGATGCAAAAGAAGAACCATTATGTGTTTGTATAAACAGTACAGTTAGAATAAATATGCAGTGCTTCTGCATAATTCTCTGAGGCAAGATTTTCACTGATAGTGGTTGGACAAGATATTTATGTCAGCTTGTAGCACTAGGAAAACCACAAGGAAGATAACAAGGTAGAAAGTATTAATTATTGAAACTATGCTTTAATTCAGCTTCGAAAAAATAAAATAAGTATACAGTTACATTCTCCTAATTCATTGAATAGAGACATCTTCTATAACAGTGTCTGTAAGTAGAATATCATGTGTGCACTTTGTATGTTAATAAACCCCTGCAAAAACAATTTGCAAGGTATTAATTATTGAATCTGTCCTGTTAATTTGAGTTGAAACTGTCTCATTGTTATTTGTTCTTCAATAAGAAATAATAAAATGCATTTGTAATCAACAGAAATATATATTTATGGTGTGTAACCCAGGTTTGATATATGTTAATATTTTGCAATGATTAAATGAAACTAGTGAATACATCCACTTCTTTGCATTTATGTATTTATAGAAAAAACATTTAAAACCTACTGCTAGCAACTATTTATTATATAGCACATGATTAACCATAATCATCATTTATACAATAATCTGAATTTATTCCTTCTGTGCAATTTAAATTTTATATCCTTTGATCAAAATATTGTGGGCACATACCATACTTTTCAATCTTGATAATTAATATTTACCATTAAAAAAGATGCTCTGTTAAGTAAAACATGACACATATTGAAGAGACGATTTTGCTGATTGATTTCCCACAGAATAGTGCATGCTGCTTGACCTCACTTACGTGTGAAACACAGAGTTATATTACTCAGCTGAGTCACGGCTTGGAAATAATATTCGACATTCACAATTTAAATGAGGACAGGTTTTGTAGTAATTAATTTACTCTTGTTGCTTAGACAAAATAACCAACACTCAAAGTTAAGAAAGGAAAGTTTTTATTTAGCTTATAGTTTGTAGAGATTTCAGGTCGTAATTAGCTAGCTCCAAGACAAGCATAAGATTTTTCCCTTCCCACACCCATGCTTATGTACATTCTTTTATACAAGGACATTGCGTTCGTCTCTAAGAGTTAGAGTTCTAATAGTTTCAACAGTATGGAAAGTTCAAATTCCAAGTATCATGTGAGATTTAAGACAAACTCCTAAGTGTAAGCCTCTGTACAAATGAAAAGAATGTTAATCACTTCCAACATTCAATGGCACAAGATAGCAATTTCCATTCTAAAAGTTATATAAAAGAGGATATAAAGGAAAGGGACAAAAGCAACTCTAAAATCCAGCATGTTAAAGATTAATTTCTGTACTTCTATGTGCAGCATTCAGATAGAACAGAAAATGTATTGTCTATTTAATAAAAAGGGCGTGATTGACTCTGCCCCTATTGCACTGCTGGTTTTATAGTTCCTATGATTTTTCACTTGACTCTGTCCTGCTGCCATTCATTTAAGTTTCAGGCAAAGTCTCAGAACACAAGCAAAATACAGACAAGCTTATTTCCAGGTCAAAACACACATTGTCTGGATAGTTCAGCTTCAGTAAAGCTGAAGTCCTTCACAGCAGCAACCTCCCAACTGTGGTCTTTTTTATTTTTTAATAGGAATAGAAAATTATCAAGTTTGGTTGTTATGCTACAAATTTACTTCATCAAATTTATTGCTCACATTAGCAGATGTAGTCAGGCAAGACTGATCAACCAATTCAACATTAACTCTTTCTTTCAATAAGACATCCGAAGCAATGCACGTTAAAAAAACTGTGGGGCCTTTTAACCACGATGACTCCAAAGGCAAAGAAGGAAGCCCCTGCCCCTTCCAAAGCTGAAGCCAAAGCAAAAGCTTTAAAGGCCAAGAAAGCAATCTAAATGGCACCCACAGCCACAAAAAAGCTATGAAATCACCCATCTTACACCATCTCAAGACACTACGACTCTGGAGGCAGCCCAAATATCCTCAGAAGAGCATTCTGAGGAGAAACAAGCTGACCACTATGCCATCATCAAGTTCTTCCCAACCACAGAATCAGCCAAGAAAAAGGCTGAGGACAACAATGCACTCATGTGCATTGTGGATGTCAGAGCCAAGAAGCACCAAATCAAACAAGCTATAAAGGAGCTATGACATTGATGTTGCCAAGGTCAATGCTCTACTCAGGCCTGATGGAGAGAAGAGGACACATTTTCAACTGGCTCCTGATTATGATGCACTGGATGTCGCTAACAAAATGGAGATCATCTAAACTAAGTCCAGCTGGCTAATTCTAAATACATACTTTTTTCCCCACAAAAATAGTGAAAGTATTCAGTAGTGTTCATTGTGTGGCACACTGCTGTCTTCAGTGTAGTTCCTCAGATTGTAGACATTAGCATATAAAATTGGTCAAATTAAAAATTTTAAACATTAATTACTCCTTCAAAATATTGATAGAAATCAGCAGTATATTTATTTTCACTTTCCTCTGTATAGACTTACCTGAATTTTCCCTCCTTTTTTCCCCTATTTTTTCTACTTACTCTCATTTCAATTGTTTATTCCTTATTTTCAGTTTTCTTCTGTTTTACTTTATATATAGTGCCTTTCAGACTTTATTTAATCTTTCAGATTTTTACACGAGGGAGACAATCTGAAATGTGGATCTGGTTTATTTCACTTATTAATACAGGCTCTAGTTGCATCCATTTACCTATTAAAGCTTCAAGTTTATATTTCTTTATTGCTGAATAATATTGCATTATATAAATATATAACATCTATTCAACCGTCCCCCAGGTGATATGCCTTTTGGTTGTTTCCAAGATTTAGTGTAACAAATTGTGATGCTATAAACATGGGTACACATATGTCAATGTGGTATGATGTGTTCCATTCTTTTGGAAAATAACCGGGAGAGGAAGATGTGGCTTGAATGGACTTGTAATCCTAATTTTGTTTGTTTGTTTTGAGGAATTGAAACACTGATTTCCATAGTGATTGTACCAGTCTACCCTCCCACTAACAGTGAATATGGGTCCCTTTTACTCATAGTTTCTCCAGCATTTGTTATTAGTTGATTTCTTTATGATAGCCATTCTTTCTGGGGTGAGATGTAATCTCAGTGCTGCTTTAATTCGCAATTCTCAAATATTCTCAAAAATACAAATTTTTTTTATGTATTTATTTGTCAATTGTATTTCTTCCTCTGTGGAATGTATATTTATTTCAAATGTCCACTTCTGTATTGGGTCTTTGTATTTTATGGTATTGAATTTTGTTGTTCTTTGTATGCTTTTGATAGAAGTTCTTTGTCTGGGTGACTATTGATTGAGATGTTCCCCAATTCTGTGGGGTTTTCTTTCACTCTGTTCTTTTTTTTTTTTTTTTTTTTTGATGGGCAGAAAGTTATCAATAAAAAGAAATCCCTGTTGTCAATTATTTGAAATATTTCCCATGTACTTTGGTTTTTATTCATCAACTCTCTGCCTACTTCTATTTCTGCATGTTTTCTACCCACTTTCTCTTCCTGTAGATTTAGTATTTTTGTTTTAAGGTTTAGATATTTAATCCATTTGACCCGAGTTCAGTGCATGGCAATGAACATGAATGTAGTTTTATTTTTGGCTCTGAAAAGAGTTTTTCCAGCACCATTTATTAAAGAGACTGTCTTTCTTCCAGTAAATGTGTTTGTCCCCTTTGTCAAAGATAAGGTCAACTCTGGTCTTTAGCAGCAATTTTCTTTTCAGCCTTATGGCATGAGCTCTAACCTGAACCTCCAACACATGACACCCAAAGGCATTCCAGCTATGCTTTTTCAGCTGGCATCTGTGAATCATTCCAAACTCTTTTTACAAGCCATTCCCAAAGGCTCTTGAGCTAAATCATCAGATACAATCACATTAACTACCTCATTTCTCTGATACCAAATTCTTAGTTACTTTTATCTCACTGCTGATGCAAAATACCAAGTACCCAAAACATAAAGGATGGATGGCTTGTTTAGCTCCCAGTTTGTGGAGGATTCATTCCAGATTAACTTGTTCAAATGCAGGTGGCTTGGTAGAAGCACATTCTGAAAGAGAAACTCTTTGTGGCATTCGAAGGCAGAAAGACCACAAGAGAGACAAGACAAGCTTCTTTTTGGTCTCTCATATTATATGCATGCTCAAGTTCTTATTCCTAGCATTAGACCAAGAATCAATCCCAAACTCTAGAAGCCCCACCCTCATGACCTCATGAAGCTTTGTGAGTCATCTAGATGCAAACCATCATAGGTATAACTCAGTTTATGATTTCAGAAAAATCAGTTCATAATTGGCTGGCTCCATTACAGAATAATCATGACAGAATGATATAGCACACCAAAATGCTCAATTTATGGTAAGTGGAGGTAACTCAGAGGAATAGTATTAGTAAAGAAGAAACAGGGACCAGATATTGTACACCAGGTCACACTTCCATGATTTACTGAAACAAACATCAATATGTTTCCCTTCCCTTCTCTGAGGTGACACCAAGCCATTCAAGTTGACACATTGAAATTTAACAGTTACAGCAAGCATAATGCTAATATCCTTCTGAGACTGGGATAGGAAATTATATTTGTAGATTATAATAATCTAGTCAGTATTCTTCTACAAAAGTCCCTGGAAAAATTCTACACAAGTACATATGGAAATTCATTCGTCATTTAAGAGAATTCTGCTGAGAAACTGTCCTAGGATGAGCTAGAGATAAAGCATTCAGGCTATCATAGCTAGAAAAATGTGTAGGAGATAAAATGATATGTAAAACATAACTGGTAGTTTAACAAAATGAAATGATGTGAAGATTATATCTTTTCTAGTCTTTGATTGGTCTCATAAGTATTTTCATTCAAGATATAGTGCAGGATAGAGAAATTCAACAAACTAAATGAACATAAATGAAAATTTTAAATAAACATAGCCATAAAGGGTATGTGTGTAGGAAACAGGAGAAGAAATGAGAAATTTAGTTAGAATTATCAGAAGATTGCCTTTAGAACACATATTTTGCTAATGCAAGTAGAATGTGAAATGCTTGGGGAATATCTTTTCTGTTTTTTAAGAGAGAAGAAACACTTTGTTAAAAAAAATTCCTTACGAAAAGAAAGTCTAAGTTTATCAAAAAAGTGTAGCACTCTGGTGAAAAATAGAAACAGTATGACTTTCCAACAATAAAATACAGAAATTATAAGCAATCCAAAATGGAGGATGCAGAGGACTTTCCGGTTAAATAATTTTAGATGATATTTAAACTGTATGGACAATGATTTCTAGATATTTGATATTTAATGAGATGCCACCTTATCATCAGGTAATATTGAAAGAGTGATTCATAAGCTTTCAATGTCAGGTAGATATTGATTTAGATTTGAATCTTAGCAACAGGCTGTCTGCATTTTAGCTCATGTGTATGAGTGTGTGTGTGTGTGTGTGTGTGTGTGTGTGTGTGTGTGTGTGTGTGTGAAGAGATACAAAGCTACATGCACATATGCATGTGTGTCCACATCCAGATGTTAAAGCTTGGGGCTCACAGGTTAACTTATCACTCAAAGAAAAGCAGGAGTAAAGCAGAAGGGTAGAATAAAACGAAGTTACACTACAATTAGAGAAGGTGAGAAAAAAAAAAGACAAAAATAAGCTAAATTAAGTAGAAAGTGAGAAATAAAACCAGAAGAACATCATAGAAGCCAAAACAAAATTGTTATAAACAGCAGTTAAAACTTAAAGTACATCATAAATATGTAAAAGGATAAATCCCATTTTAATGTTCTTAACACAAGCAAAAGCGACATCAACATGTAACAGTGACATTTTTTGCAGATATTGTTTGTATGTTGTAATTTGTTTGTGTTACAGTAACTCACTGTTGTGTCCAGAATCCTGGGTGTGCATATGAAACATGCAAAGGCCTTTGTTCATCACTTCTATGCCAATAATGCAGCTTTTATTTTAAAAAAATGAAAATGAAGCTTTCAAATTGCTTACAAAGTTGTCTATTCTTTTTAAAATTGTGAAAACAAGTGTATTATTGAGGATAATAGAGAACAGACTGAAATCAACTGAGGAAATTATATGAAAGTGCCAAAAAAGTAAACAAAACTAGAGACATGTTTTTAAAGTTCAGACTTTCTCAGAACAAAATCAGAAAAACTAGGTAATAGCCAAGGCCTTAGAAGACAGGATTAGGAGCACTGTGGAGGAAATGAAATGTTTCTCTATCAATATGAATTATCTAATGATTCAGCATCTATATTTAAAATAAAAGAGCTGAGTCTTAAGGAATTAATCCTTGGGAAACCTCAAATGTTCCAGTTTCCCAGTGTACAAAAAAAAAAATAAACTGTATTTTCACAGCGACAGTCATTATTTATTTATTCTATGTATAAAATAATAAAAAAGCATGCAGCCTTTGTGTATTAAAATTACTAATTAATGCAAATGAAAATTTGTAACTTAAAAAGTAAGTTGAGAAATTGATCAAGCTTTTCTTAAAAAGCTACCATCATGCAAACATTTATTATTTAAAAATTTCCTATGAACAATATGAAGTGTACTGCAGAGTTGTACAGCAGCAAATTCTAATATTGCCCTATTTCATAGGGGAGATCATCTGAAAGTGCTAAGAGACAGATGTAAATTTAATACTTGGGGGAACAGGGAGATGACTCAGTAGAATAAATGCTTCCCTGGCAAGAGCAAGGGCCTGAGTTCAATCCCGGGTTCCGCAAAAATAAATAAATAAATAAATGAACAAACAAACAAACAAACAGAAAAAGAAAATAAATTTAATACTTGTGGTCATGGTTTTATGGTACAGAAACTATTTTGTTTTGTCTGAAAATTACTTACTGATGGTAAACTATGTGTGTGATTTTTCTTCCCATAGGTATACACAATAGTGAAATGTTGCATGGTAGTCAAAAACTTTTACTCTTTCTTTATATTTGTTGGACATAGGTTGTGGGCATTGCTATACACCAACCTATGGAATCTAATGAGAGAATAAAGAGTTGATGAAGAATAGAACCCTTCCATGCGTGTCTGTGAGCTCAGAACTGCTGCATCATTAACAGATCAACTAAGCATGTAATATTGGAAGTGGTAGGCAAACTAACACGGGAAATAGCAATATGTCATCTATTATTTATCATCAAAATAAAATGTGCAGAATATGAACTAAATTAATAATAAAGTATACAAAGTAAAGCCATATTAATATATTGAGCTATAAAAGGCTCAAGTCAACATCTTCTGACCTTGCCAGTCCTACGGATAACCCTTTACTATTATGAACTCCTGGACTATATTGGATTATTTAGCTGAATTCACACACCTACAATATTTAAATGGAAATGGAATACTCATATCTCTGACATAGCTAAACAAAAAAGGAGATACAAATGAAGGAGCATTTTGTATCTGCATATACAAAATAGTTAGGATAGATATATAGCTTTCTCTTAATTCAATAAGAAGAAAAATTTGTGCTAATAGTGTTTGGACAAGATATCATACCTGCATCTTGCACTATGACTAAATACTACAAAGAGAACAATATGTAATATATTAATTCTTGTAACTCTCCTATACCTGTTTCAAAACTTTCTCATTGCAATATTTTTCCCTATAAAATAATTTAAAAATACTCAAATAAATATGAAAATAAAAATAAAATACAAAGAAGCTGTTTTCTCTTTGTTTTGTTTTGTTTTTGTGGAACCTGGGACTGAACTCAGGCCCTTGCACTTGCCAGGGAAGCACTTACTCCACTGAGCCATCTCGCTGGCCCAAAAGGAGCTGGTTTCTAGGACTAGCACTATAATCAGTACAGTGTACTTTTTAAAGTAGATCAGAATTAAGAAACAAAGAAAAGAAATGAGCTTTTTTTACTTTATTAATTTTGTTAGTTTGTTTGTAAACGTGCTCTATTGGTTTGCATGATTATCTTTCCTAGAACAAAGAATGCCCATGTTTACTAACAGGTAAGCGGATTCATTTAGAAATAGTATTCCTGAAATAGTAAAATGAGATTAAGGAATGATAAGGGAAATAACATACTGTGTTTCCATGAAAGCAAGTGGTAATAGTCAATCCTATGTCCAGGCTTACATAACTATGTCTGATAATCATCCCAACAGATTTGACAATAAAAATAGATAATATATCAACAATTGTTAAATAGCTATTCTTGTTTTGAAAATCTGTTACAAATATATTGTTGTATGTTACCCAATTTCTGTCTTTGTTTCTGAGTTTTGTCCTTGCTTTTGTTTTTAACTCTGCAAAACAGAATAAAATTATAATAAAAATTAAAAAAAAAAAAAACGAAGAATATGGTCCAGGCTAAGTGTACTGCCTCCAACTGCCTGAGTGAACCTTGCAAAGATCAAAGAGCACACTGCATGCTCTAACAAATAATCTTGTTTAGACAAATAGTCATTCTGACTCCGATAATGAAATTCATAAATATAGAAAAGAATACAAATAGAAATTAGACCAATGTAACTTTTATGTAAAAGAGGATGTTGTGCTAGGAATGGAGCTTAATGATAGGCAAATATTTGGCATGTACAAGGCCTAAGATTTGATTTTAAGAGCTACCAAAAGAAAAGTAATAAGAACCAATCTCTTTTATATGAAGAATTCTAGAAAATATCACAAAAATCCTGTTGAAAAAGAAGGAAAATATTCTTTGAGAACCAATATTGGAAAAAGTCTTAAATATTAATGAATTTGATAGCGTATTTATGAATCAAATTCAAACAGCATACACATTAAGATTAGAGATCAGATAAGGCAATTAATGAAGAAATAACACTGTAGAATATATTATATAATTTATCAAAATTGTTAATATAAAAATGATTCTTACAGTATGTATCTGGACTGAGACACACTGCTATCTAATTTTAGAGTAAGACCACAGTGCATTATTATGAACAACGAAGATCTTTCTACATTTGATTTCAATGCATCAGTACTCTATGTTTTATTCTGATCAGTCAAGTAATGACAGTGCTTCGGAATGTTGAATATGTGTGTATGAAATCATATCTTTTCATGTTTAATTCTTCATAATTTGAAGGAGACATTGAAAGACAACTTTCCCCATGTTTGCTGACTTTCCACATCTTAAGACATTTAAAGTGATCAATGTCTTCAAAGGTGATCTATTCTCAAGGTATAAAATTTGTTCACAAATTGATTGAACGTTTTTATATAAGTGGATGTATAAAATACTAAGCAATTGTGTAAATTTGATACAGAAAATACAGTTTTCCACACCTACCAGTGAGTACAACATAGCCATTTTGGTTGTGGGGAAGTCGCTCAATGAATAATGTAATTCTATTAAACTACAAATATGTCCTAATTTTGTATGTTTGCCCTGTGTCAAACTACAAAATTATCTTTCCGCCAACAAAAGACATATATATGTATATTTTTTCACTAAAAACGGTTTTTTATTTATATCCCTCTTTTTTTGTTTTGTTTTGTCAGAGATCAGCATTCCATTGCAGTTAGAGAAGCTGTATTTGTAGAAGTCATTAAAGGACCTTTTCATATTTGAAGCCTGGCCAAAGATTGTAGGTGCTTGAATTCAGCAAAATAACCCAATATATTCCAATACTCCATAATAGTAATTAGTTATTAGCAGAACTGGCAATTGTCAGAAGTTGCTGATGTAAGCCTTTTATAGGTTAGCATATTAATATAGCATTACTTTTTATACCTCACAGTTATACTTTTCTGCAGGTTGGTTACGACAAAGTTAAAGTAAGACCTATATAACTAAAAATGTAACTTTCACTATCTGACAAGGTCAGTCAAATTTCCCCAAGATTTACAATGGAACCATGTACAGCACTTTGTGGATCTTTTGTCAATGTCAACCATCTGGAAGAGTCAAGGCCATTGCTTGACCAATTTGGTATTTGTGAAAGCCTGAGAGAATTTTTCCCTCTAGATTACTCTCCTTAGGGGCACTGTGCATCATGGATCACTATTCCCTGTGGCCCCATTAATGTGCTTGATCAGAGGAATTTAGGGACATCACTTAGTTACAGGACGTCACAGCAGAGGTCCTCTTATGCCCTGTGTCCTCACTGGCCTTTAAGGACTGGGACCAAAATAGTGGCTATTCTTGTAGCCCTTCTTTTCTCCATTTTTTGGTCTGCAAACTTAAGTTGTTAATCCTGCAGAAGAGAAGCTTAATGATATTATTATCCTATAACAGAGGCAGTTGAGCTTCACCTCACTATCTGTCTGAATACTGCCTTAGACATAAAATGGAAATGCTCTTTCCCAACAACAATGGATGTTCTAAAATTTAAATCCCTATAGAATGTTAAAAAACAATACAATATTTTTTCACAGATATTTAGAAATCAAACCTTGTACGACATTTTAGAAGGACAATCCTGTGACATTTTGTTTTTCTTGTCTCACATTTATTCTTTTTACATTTCTTTAACATACATTTACCTTAAAGAGAGTATAGCAATAATTTATATGACATTAGAAGTAGTACACATATAAAAATCCAAAATGACAGGTATTTTAAGTATGGTTTTAGTACTACATTTTGCTATCCACAATAGTTAGAATAGATAGCTATTTTTTCTTAGTTAAATGAGAAGAAAGGATTGTAGTAATATTGTTTACACAAGATATCATATCTGCATCCTGTCCTCTGAATAACTGCTATGAAGACAGCAATATGCAATGGATTATTTTAATTGTCCTAGTAACCTGTTTTGAAACTGTCTCATTGATATTTTATCTTTTTTCTTATTAAATGAGGAAAACATTTAAAAAAGGGAAAAACAGAGAACAAAAATTCAAGATTTCTTGAAAGAAATTGTAGCATTCAATCATATATCCAGATTGGATATATGATATATAACCATATCTGTTAATCTGAGCAACGGATTTGATGATAAAAATAGGTAATATATTAACCATTATTAGTCAGCTATTCTTTTTTTTTTATTTTATTGAAGTACAATGTCAATCAGACAATTTCAAGACACCTTAACCATACAGATTCAATAAATTAATACATTGCAAACTGTTTTCATGTCTTGGTATCGTACAAGGTGCATACATGATATTATATTTACAGACATTATTATAGCAAATGTCTCTGATCAGTAAATTAAGAGTGTAGCTGTTTACTTATCTTACTTTTTATACCTGAATTATATCAAAAATTCAATAATTATTTTCCTAGTGGATGACTGTAGTACTAGAAGCCGATATAATATCCTGTCCAACCACCATTAGTGCAGATCTAGCCTCTCATAGAATTATGTAGAAGCACAGCGTTATCTATCCCAACTGTACTGTCTATACACACACATCATGATTTTTTCTTTCTACACCCTTTCCTTTTTCTACACCTGTCAAAAGTGGGCACTCCATTGACATTCAACTAACTTAGGTGCTTGAACTCGACACCACAATCCAACACAGTATAGCATTCTACAACCATAGTGAGCTATTCAAAGAAATTGTCGACCATAAATAGCCATTTACAGCTTAGCTTAATATTATGGCCTTAGCCGGGCATGGTGGCGCATGCCTGTAATCCCAGCACTCGGGAGGCTGAGGCAGGAGGATTGTTGTGAGTTCGAGACCAGCCTGAGCTACAAAGTGAGCTTAAGGCCAGCCTGAACTGCATAGTGAGACCCTGTCTCAAAAAAAAAAAAAAAAAAAAAAAAAAAAAAAAATATTATGGCCTCAGCGGCCTCCTGTATCCCGCGCCAAGCTCTCCCAGCGAGAGCAAATTTAGTCAGCTATTCTTGTTTTGAAAATCTGTAACACACATTTTGTTGAATTTTAACTTTTTTTTTCTTTTATGTGATTTTTGTTCTTGCTTTTGTTTTTACTGTTCAAAATAAAATAAAACTATAATAAAGAAGAAAACACATATAAATTAAGTCTAAAATCCATGATTTATAGTTCATTCTTGCTAATTTACTGTCTACACCGTACTATGTTCTACCCTGTAGCACTTCAACTGATATCATGCTAAATATTTCAAGTTTTATTTAATAACTGAAACATTTGTCACAGGAATTAACCTTCTAAATAATAATCCTTCACTAAATATGGAACAAATTAATACAATTGAATCTTATTCTCCAGTCAGTTCCATTCAAAGAGCACCATCTCTGAGATGGTGAATATGAAATACTTAGTCAAAGAGAAAATATGAGTATGTATGTTTACTGCATTTCTCATATAACCTATAATGTTAACCCATAGATAACAATGGAGTTTTGTTTGTTTTTGTTGCTCTTTTGTTTTGTTTTGCCTTGTTTCAGATAAGATCTTGCTATGTAATTTAGACTGCCCTTGAAATCATCGCATATCCATGCTTGCCTTGAATTTGCAGAGATACTTCTGCCTCATCCTTCTGAGTGTTGGGATTATAGGTGCATGCTGCCACCTTTGGATGAAAACATCATTTTATAAAATACTTTTTTTCCATTTAAAAAGAAACAAATGAAAAGGATTTTATTTAGTGAAAATAATTTATGCAATGTAGTA
This sequence comes from Ctenomys sociabilis, assembly GCA_004027165.1. Classification (NCBI taxonomy): domain Eukaryota; kingdom Metazoa; phylum Chordata; class Mammalia; order Rodentia; family Ctenomyidae; genus Ctenomys; species Ctenomys sociabilis. The sequence continues at coordinate 56,586 of PVKA01005355.1, read as the reverse complement.
TCTATTGTTAGTAATACATTTCATGCTAGAAAAGTTCTAAGAAATTAGAACTTTTGCAAGTCTTTCTTCCCACAAAAAAAAATATGAACTATTGTAGTAACACCCATATTACCTAAAAATAGTCATTTATCCTTCTATGGACAGAATCTGGCAGCAACTGGTGGGATGACCCCTGGAACTGCACATATGCTTTAAACAACCTGCTATATTGCAGACAGTGAACATTAAATTTTATCTGTTCATTAAATATAGGTAATACAGGGGGCTGGTGAGATAGCACAGTGAACTAAAGTGCCTGCTCCAACACACTTAGGCAAGTGCAAGGGTCATGGTTTGATCCCCAGCACCATATTCTATGCCAGCCCTGGTCCAAGGCTGAACTGGGCCAGCCAGAGTCTGGGCATAGTGGCATATGCTTGGAATCCAAGCCTTGCAGAGGCTTAATACAGAGTGATTACCATGAGTCTGCACTGCACAGTGAACCCTGAAACAACCAAATACACTAAAAATAAATAAATAAATAAATAAAATAGGTAAGTGGAAAAGAAATGTTTCACAATCAATTTTTAGTGACTAGGTAAATATGCAAATACAGTACTCACAAATTTTAAGTATAGATTATATTATTGCGGAAGTCTATACATTACTAATTAAACATGTTTCAAAAGAATGACCATAGTCTATGGTGCTCTTCAAATATTTTGCTTTATTCATATATATCTGTGTGGATATGTGTGTATATACGTACATAAACATATAAATATGTATATATATTATATATGTGATGGATATATAGTATGTAACAAAATGTATTAACATATACATTATATAACAAAATAAGTGTTAGTGAATTTATTTCAATAATTTAGGGGTCATTTTCATCTTCCTCCTTGCATATTAATATTTTATAGAAAATTATAAATATATCTTATTAGCTAAAATATAGCTATTTATTTTCTAAAATCTAAAACATAACTAAAGTAATTTCAGAATTAGAAATACATGCCCTGAGGAAAACATTTTACTAATGAAAGTACAGTGTTAGTAAAGTTATTTATTAACCTACCCTCATTGTACACAATTTTGTATGTGTACTTTGACAAACTTAATCACGATTCAGAGTAGGTTACTTCCAATAATTTACAAGGCACATGGTGTTACAATAAAGAAGCTTAAACCAGTGGATTTCTGTACTTTATTTTTAAATTTTCAGAATAATATATTAGGAACTACTTGGATAAAAAAATAAATGTAAATGATGTTTTTAGTGGATACTGACACATTCCACTATGAGTTATCTTGGCCAATTTGCATGTCATCATCAGAGCTAGAGGTTCTACAGCAGTTTTATTAAAAATATTGAGCTGTCAAACTTTTAAAAAATGCTAATGAAATAGGGGAGAAATTCTAAATTAGTTGTTTTTCCTCTAATTCTAAATTCTAAGTAGTTGTTTTTCCTCTAATTTTAAACGAGGTTGACATTTTCATGTATTTAATAATCATAAATATTATTTTTGTTAAATTTTCTATCCAGTATCATTCATATTTATTTAGCAGATTCATAATATTTTGTGCCTCAATGTTTGTAATTGTACACTTTAATATTATCCTCTTCTCTCTGATTTACATTCCAAATGTTTTCTCCTAATGACATTTTGTGTTTGGGTTGAACATTTAAAAAATAACAAGAATTGTTTAAAAATTCTCCTTTTCTGACAGATTTTTTGGTCCAACAGTAGATGTCCTTACACTAAAGATATAGAGGACATTATCCATGGCTTTTCCTAACTCATATATTTTGAATTTTGCATTTTGGTGCTCAATAGTTTTAGTCATTTTTCTCATACCCAGTTCGGTGCATGTGATTGATTTTCCAATTAGCCAAACAATGACCTATTTTCACCAGAAATATTTAAGGTGTACATTATTGCCTAAAGCTCATGTATGTATTAACTTTCCACACATGCACATATGTAGTTTTATGATATTTATTTATATAATTCTGAACTTTCTTGTGCTCACATGACAATTTCATTTCATTTTATTGATGAGTCTATGGTTTATTTTGAAGTTTGACTAATTAAGAACTCTTTTTCTCTATATTTTAGGGAGGTGTCTACAGGATGTTCAGGGTCTCACTACTAGGTCAGACTCGTAGTGATTCTCCTGTTCACAGCCTCCCTCATGCTGGGATTACAGGCACGTGCCACCATGCCCAGTTTTAATTGCCATCTCATCCCACCTAGGGACCAGGCTGACATGGCAGGCCCAGGGATCAAACCCACAGCTCCTGCCCCTGTTTGCAGCTGCTTTAATCCACTGAGCTATTGGCTGGTAGTTCAATTAAATATTCTTAATGACTTTTTTAGTTATATTATTTATTCTACAGCCCTACTTTGAATCTATCTAACACCGACTCCCTCCTTTTGTGAGCCAAAAGAAATCTTTAAGTAAAACATCTCCCACTTATGTTTTCATCCAATCACTGTATATGCATTAACCTTGTTCTAGGTGAACTCACTCTATTATTTATTAATAATTGAATTTTTTTGAAAACTCCAAACAATAGAGTAAAGTTGTATATTGCATTAACTTTGGCTTAGTCTGGTAAAATGTTTTGCTTCTTTTAATATTGTCCAAACATTACTGAAGACAGAAAACTACTGTATGTAGTAGACAGAGTAAAGTTAAAAACATTGGGTTCCAATTCACCTTCTGCCATTCTGCAGCTCTGTAATTTTAGAACACTTTTATAAATTCTTTTTTTTTTTTTTTGTTTTTTGTATAACCAAGGATTGAACTCAGGCCCTTGTGCTTGCCAGGAAAATGCTTATTCCACTGAGCTGTCTCGCCAGCCCCTATAAATTCTGTGGCAATAAAAATTTATGTACTCTTTGACCCTCACTTGCCAGTATGGTCCATGATGTCCCTGTTGTGCTGTACTGTTTCATCTCTCCAGGGAGACCTCTGGGGATAGCAGAAGTCATGCATATAATGATGTTATCTTTAAAGTAGTTGTTTAGGTAACCAGATAGAAATATTTAAGATTGGTTAATAAAAAAAATTATTCAAAAGAAATTGAACAGAAAAAGAAATAATAAAAAGAAAAAGGAAAAAATTGAACATTAAATTCTTTAAAAAAAAATGGCCAGTACAATTATCCAAACTATCCTGCATATACCTATGTATATATCTTTATCCCTTCTTTCTTTTGTCCTTGTCCTTATCCCAGTTTTTCCTTCCCATTGAACTAATTCTTTCTCTTTCATAGTATCTATTATACTTTTCTAATTTTATTTACTCTTTCAGTTTCTCAAACTAGCAAGATAATATGTTTTCACATGTGGTTCTGATTTATTTCACTTACCTATATAGTCTCTATTAAAATCTGTTTATCTGCCTGTAATCCCAGCACTCGGGAGGCTGAGGCAGGAGGATTGTGGTGAGTTCGAGACCAGCCTGAGCTACAAAGTGAGTTTAAGGTCAGCCTGAACTGCATAGTGAGACCCTGTCTCAAAAAGACAAAAAAAAAAAATCTGTTTATCTACAGAAACCTCAAATTTATATTTTTGTAGCTAAATAATACCCCATTGTATAAAAATACTGTATCTTTTTTCCATTCCTCAGTTGATGAATATTTGTATTATTTCTAAGATTTAGCCATGGCACATTACGCTGCTATAAACATGGGTGTACATATTTCTCTGTGATATTATGATATAAGTTCTTTGGAAAAATACCTAGAAGGTGAATACCTGGGTTGAGTGGGACTTCCAGTCCTAGGTTTCTGAGGCCTTTCCATAATGAATTTATCATCCTGCACTCCTACCATCACGGGAGAAGTTTTCCCTTTCTCCCCACAGGCTCTCTAGCATTTAATATTGTTGGACTTCTTGATGACAACCATCCCTTCTGGGATAATATGGAATCTCAGTTTTGTTCTAATTTGAATCTCTCAAATGAAAAATGATAGTGACCATTTTTAATATGTTTATCATCTATTTGTGTCTCTTTATTTGTGAGTGTATATTCATCTCAAAAGCCAATTTTTGGCTTGGGTCTGAATTACAGAGACCTGATTTTTCATAATAATTTATAAACTCAAGATAGAAGTTTTTTGTCTCACGGACAGTCTGTTACAAGTTTTTTTTTTCATTTCATGGTTTTTTTTTTTTTTTTTTTTTTTTTTTTTTTTTTTTTTTTTTTTTTTTTTTTTTTTTTTTTTTTTTTTTTTTTTTTTTTTTTTTTTTTTTTTTTTTTT
>PVKA01005355.1:0-52225 GCA_004027165.1 Ctenomys sociabilis | reverse complement strand
TTCATGAACTCTTTAACTCTATTTCCTTAATTTCCTAATTTCTCTTCCAAAAGATTCAGTGTCTCAGTTTTAATGTTTAAATTATTGTCCATTTTTACTGTTTTTGTGCATGGTGACAGGCATGGGTCTATTTTTAGCCATTCATACGTGGAAATCCAGTTTTCCATCACCTGTCTTTTTTAATATATTTAGTACAGGGTCTCTCTACACAGATAGGACTCACAGTGATTCTCCTGTTTTCAGCCTCCCCAGTGCTGGTATTACAGGCATGCACCACCATGCACGGACTGGTGCCCAGAATAGGCCTGGCATAGCATACAGTAACTGGAATCAAACCTCCATCCCCACACTTGCCCAAGCAGGTGCTCAGCCTGCTAGCCACCTCACAGGCCCTTCCATCACTCTTTAGTCAAGAGGATGTCTTACTCCTAGTGAACACATTTGTCCCCTTTGCCAGAGATAAAATGTGTTTCTCTTTGTGTCTGTGTCTTCTAATTTGTTTCATTGATCCTTGTGTCTGCTTTTCTGCCTGTACAATGCTAATTTTATCACAGTAGCTTTGGAGTATAATTTCAAGTCAGACATTGTGGTGCTTCCTGCATTTACTTTGATACCCAAGATTGATTTTGCTACCCTAGGTCTCTTCTGGATCCAAATGAATTTTAGGAATGCTTTTTCTAGATCTATGAGGTATACCAATGGTATTTTAATCATTGAAACTATGTAACAATTTTGGGAATATGGCCATTTTCACAATTTTGGTTCTTCCTATACAAGAAATATCTTTCCATTTCCTGAAATTCTTTTCTATCTTTTTTTTTCATAGTACTGTAATTTTCACTGTACAAGTCTCTTACTTCGTTGGTGAAATTGATTTCTAAATATTTCATTTATTTTGGTGTCATTGTGAAATGTATGGTTTCCATAATTTCTCTGTCAATGTGTTTGTTATTTTTGTGTATAAATACTATTTAGTATTGACTGTGTATCCTTCTATGCTCCTGAATTTAGTTATTGAATCTCCAAATCTCTTACTGGAGTTTTTGGGTTCTTCTGTGTACAGTATCATGTCATGTGAAAACAATTATAATTTTATTTCTACTTTATTAATCTTTATTCCTTTTATTTCTTTATTTTTTGTCTAATTGACCTGGCTAATATTTCTAGATATTGAATAGGAAATATTCAAATATTTCCTATATTGAATAGGAAAGGTGACAGTGGGAATCCTTGTCATTTTCCTGATTTTAAAGTGAAGGCTTTCAATTTTTGTCCATCTAGTGTGATGTTGGGGATTGATTTGTTGTGAATGGCTTTTATCAAGTTGAGGTACACACCATATATTCAGATTTTCTGTAGTAATTTTATCATGGTTGTTAGATTTTGTCAAAAGCTTTTTCTCCATCTATTGAGATCATCATGTGATATTTGTGTTTGGCTCTGTTGATGTGGTTTATTACACTTACAGTTTCACATAAATTAAACCATCCCTGAATTCCTGAGATGAATCACACTTGCTCATGCTGTATAATCTTTTATGATTTGCTGCATTCTGGTTGCTAGTATTTTATAGAGGATTTTTGCATGTATGTTCATTAGACAGATTGTCCTACTTTTCTCATTTTTTGTTGGTTCCTTCTCTGGTTTTGATATCAGAGTAATACTTTCTTCCAGAAATGAGTTTGGAAGAATTGCTTCCATCTCATTCTCACTGAAGATTTTGAGAAAAGTTGGCATTAGATACTCTCTAAATTTCTTATAAGATTCAACTGTGAATCTATTGAGACCTGTATTTTTCTTTACTGGTTATTTTTTTATTATTATTACATTTACAATGTCATTGACAGATACTGGGTAATTCAAAATCTTCATATCTTCTCTATTCAGCTTTGTTAGTTCATATGTTTGCAGGAATCTGTCCATTTCCTCTGTATTTTCCATAGCACAAGAGTAAAGATGTTGGAAATCTGATCGTCTGAATTTCTATAGTATGTAGTGATTTCACACTTTTCATTTCTCATTGTCTGAATTCGAACTTTTCATTTTTGGATGAGTTTGGCTATGGGTTTATCAATTTTATGTTATTTTTCAAAAAACCAACTATTTGATTCATTAATACTTTGTATGTTTTCTTCATCTCCATTGCATTAATTTCTGCTCTCATCTTTAAAATTTCTTGCCTTATTTGGGCTTCAGAATTAACTTTTTTCTCTCTCTTTTGAACAGCTTGAAGTGCAGCATAAGATTATTTATTTGAGCTCATTTTATTTTCCTGATGTGACAATGTAATTCTATAAATTTCCTTCTTAAGACAGCTTTCATTGCATTCCACAGGTTCCAGTAAGTTATATTTGTGTTTTTGTTCATTGTAAATATTCTTTAATTTCTTCTTTAATTTCATCAGTGATGCATTTATTTTTCTGGAGGATATTATTTAGTTTCCCCATTTTTATAGATTTTTTTGCTGTTCTTTGTCAATAATTTTCAGTATTATTGAATAATATGTTTTGAATGATTTTGATTAATTTTTATTTTCTAAAGCAAGTTCTATGTGCTAGCACATGGTTTCTTTTGGAGAACATCTTGTGTGTAGCTGCAAAGAATGTGCATTCTGATGCTGTTGAGTGGAACACCCTGTAAAGATGTCCATTTTGTCACAGGTTTGGCTTCTGTTATTTCTTTGCTTATTTTTCGCATAGTTGATCTATCTCTTTGTGTCAACCGGGTGTTAAAGTCATTCAATATAGTTTTGTTATTGTTCATTAGACTTTTTTTTTTTTATTTTGTTTAAAATTTGTCTTAGTTTGATGCCCCTACATTGACTGCATGCATATATGCAAAGTTCCAAAGCTAATATATATATATATATAATCTTCCTCTTGCAGTTTTCCCCAACAAGTATTTAGTAAGCCTTCATTATCTGTTTTAATCACGCTTGGTTTGAAATTGACATTGTCAGCAATCAAAATAGCTACCCCTGATTATTTTCTGGGTTTCTGTCAAATGGAGTATTCTTTTTTCATCCTGTATTTTCATTATATCAATTTCTTCTTGAGTTAAATGTGCTTTTTCTTTGAAGCATACTGTTGGATTTTGTTGCTTGATCCACTCTGGCAGTCTTCCTTTGTTTGGTGAATCAAGGCCACTTACGCTGATGATTTTAACTGATGTGTTTGGCTCATCTTTATTATGCTTTTTTTTTTTTCCTTCTGTAGGTTCCCTCCATTTCCTCTCTACTTAATGCTTACTCTACTTAGTGATTTGCTTCTGTTCTTGCAGTTGTGGTCTTTGTGTTTTTCCAAAATATCCTTTAGTATTTTTTTAAAGTTGGTTGGATGTCATGAATTTGATTATTTGTTCTTTGTCATGGAAATATATTAGCTCTCCATGAAATAACAGATAGTTTTGCAGGGTACATAAATCTGGGTTATATTGTATTTTTTTCCTGTCTTCAAATATCTCTTTCCAAGCTCTTCTTGATTTGATGGTCTATGCTTTGGAAATTTCTGCTGCTAGAAAATTATTTTCAAATAATCTATGTCATTTGTTTTAACTCTAGATGTTTTGTTGCTGCCCAGTAGCATTATTTTTCTTTGCATCATCTTCCAGCTGTTGTGCCTTATTTCCTGATTCCTTGCTAATTTTTAGAGATCTTTCCTTTCATGTTCACTAGCTTCCATGCTATCTTCAAGGTCTGAAATCCCATCTGTTTCATTCAAGAGGTTTCTCCAGCTCTCAGTGGAATTCTTAATGTCCTGGATATATGTTTGAATCTGTTTCATGTATTCTAACTCTTTCCTGTATTGTTCATTCATTGTTTTCCTACTCCCTTCTATTCTTTCTCTGTCTTCGTTATATGTACTGAGGGCTTAGTAGAATAAGCACTTCCCTGGGAAGCACAAGGGCCTGAGTTCAACCCGTGGTTCCTCAGAAAAATAAAAAAAAGTATTGAACAATTCTTTCTTGTTTTTATTTTCTTTTTTACTTTAGAGATTATTATTGTTATTCTTAGCCTGATGAAGTTTTTCTTCATTTCAATTGTTATTTCAGAAATTTTAGGCCTGTGACTTCCACGTTTTATGACCTTGTGTCTTGGACTTGTCTTGAGTGGGCTAGAGGCCTAAGATTGAATTTTGTTCCTAACTTTTGTGATTTTTGAAGCCCCTAATGTTTTCTGTGACTCTGCAGTGATGGTAGTGGTGATTGGCATGGGTGAGCAAGGATTTCAAGGGAATGGGAGGGCAGGACAGGCTCATCAAAGTTCCTGCTATGTGGAGGTCAATGTGCCATCCACTCTGGGCAGTGAGGGCAAGCCATAGCTCAAGAAGGATCCACGGATGACAATTGCCCTCCGAAGTTCTGAAAGGCTTTCTGTTTGATGGGTCAGCACAAGGTGGTACTCACCAAGGCTCTCATAGGCCTCTGAGGCAGTCATCCAGGCACCTAATTTCAGATTTCTGTGGCAGTTTCCTTTGGCAAAGATGAGACACTGGGGATCAGCCAAGCTCTCTAAAATGTGAGGGGGTGGCCTGGAAAGGCCCACATATCTTCCCACCCAACCAGCATGTTTCAGGGTAGGATGGCTGGTCAAGACTCAGAAGAACTCCAGTGAAACTGAAGGAGGGCAGACTTAGCCTAACATATCTCTGACAATCTTCAGGGACAGTGTGGGCAGCTAGGACTCAGGGGAATTCTGATGATGTACTGGCCTGCCAGGTCTCATTGGAATACTTCCCATTTTTAACGTTATTTATGTGTCTCTCAGCCATCTTTTAATTTCATTAAACAGATATTTCATGTTTCCTATTCATGCTTTGCTTAACCATTCAGGTGCTTTTTTATTAGAAAAAAGCTTCCTCCATTATAATTTCAAAATAGACTATATATATATATATATATATATATATATATATATATGTATATATATATATATATATATACATATATATATATATATATATGTTAAGATTATTGTATTTGTGGGCTGCTTCATGTTCTGTTGACTTATTGAACACTATTGTTAATAATAAAAGTGTTCCATTGATTTTTGTGATATGTAAAAATGTTGTATATAGTTCATTTCCTCTTTACATATTATATATTAATTGATTTTTCCTGCCTCATAGGATTAGGTAGTATCTCCAGCAAATAGTCTAATACTTCTCATAACTCTTTCCAACACTGAATGATAATGGAGACAGTGAACAATGTTTTATTGTTATACTAGCAACGCAGGTGATATTTTCACACTGAGTAAAATATTGTCATTAGAATATTTTCTATTCAGTAGGTAATAAATCTGAGACAAAACTTTTTGAAGATGGTCTTGATAATTACTTTGCATGGCATTTGGTGATGTTCCTATTAAAATAAGGAAACTGATATGGCTCAGAGGTAATTCATTTTATAGATAATGTTTTACTTTATATAAAATATATGATAATCTTTTACTGATCCTACAAATACTTCACTAAATGACTATTTTCAAAAGGATGCTTCCTCATCATAAGACTTGGATTATAATTGAAAAAAATTATAACAATAAAAAGCAACAGTATAACTCTGAGTTTATTTCTCCCCTCAACTGATTTTCAGCTTTTTAAACTAATTTAAATGTTCCTTTCTTTCTTTTTTTCTACTCAACTTCTTTTCTTTGTTTTTCTTTTACTTATTTTATTGAGAGATAAACTGATAATAGATAACTGATTAATAGAACAGTTTCAATAGCTAATACTTTGTACATTGTTACCTTCTTAGTGGTTATTCATATTACAAGATACAGAGAGGATATCCTGTAAAAACACTTTCAGTACACATTGTCATTCTCATTAACTTAAGTTAAAGTAGGTGGACATCTATTCTAACTCTACTGCATATATAGATACAGAATGGACCTGTTTTGTGTCCCCTGTTTTGTTTAGTACTGTCAGATATGGGTATTCCATTGGAGTCTAAATACTATAGGCATGTGAATTCAGCAAAACAATCCAAAAAGTCAGGCAGTCCACAATAGCAGTAGGTTATCCGAAGAAGTTGTTGACTTTAGTCTTTCGCAGCTCAGATATTAATATGGCTTTACTTTATATACCTTGTTTTTATACTTTTCTGCTGGATGGTTAAGGCCAAGATAAAGCAAGACTTATATAACAAGAAATGTATCTTTGTTATCTGATAAGGTCAGTCAAGTCACCTCAGGATTTATCCTGTAACCCTGTACCATAGTTTGCATATCTTTTGTCAGTGTTAGCCATGTGGATGAGTCATTGCTTGACCTATTTGCTGTCTGTGAAAACCTGAAAGAATGTTTTCTCTCCATGTGACTCTTTTTAGGCATATGCTGTGTCATCAACCATGTTGCTCTTTGGCCCCATAATGTCCTTGATCAGAAAATTTGGGATACAACTGAGTTACATGATGTTACAGTACAGGTTCTCTTCTGTCATTCATCATCACGGACCTTGAAAGGTTAGGGTCAAAATTTTGGCTGCCCTTACAGCCCTTCTATTTCTCTAATTTTTGGTCTGCAAACTTAGTTTGTTAACCCTCCAGAAGAATAGCTTATTACCCCATAACTTAAGCAGTTCAGTGTAGCTTCACTATCTGTCTGAATATCAAACATCTTAGGCATAACATGGAGCATGATTTTTCCATCAAGTATTGATATGTTAAACTTTAAATCACTACAGATTATGTAGAATAAAATTCAAAAAATGAAAAATATTTAAAGAATATGAATAAACAATTACATATTTTTACACAGAAATTTAGAAATCTAACCATATACAGCATTGTAGCAGCACAGTCCTGTGATTTTTTTTCCTTCTGTCTTTTTATTTTTTCATTTATTACCCACTTAAAAAAACAACAAACAAACTTTTGCTTGAGAGACAGTATGGTAATAATTGGTATGTAATAACAAGAAGTACGTATTTAGAGGACCAGAATTTCAGGTAATCCAAGCATGACTCTTGTATTTCCCATTACTCCATTGCTACCTTCAGTGCAGTTTCTTGGTTCTCAGGTATTAGCATGTATAGTTAGTCAGGGTGAAAATCCTACCATTAACTGCTAGGTTCAAAAATGTGCTGATGTCTCTCAGGATAATTGCCTTACCCATCTTGGGCATGTAAGTGTATGGATTTGCCCCTGTCATGTTTCCCAGCTTTTCTCCTTGCCCTCTTGGCTCTGACCAATCCTCAAGGTCTTGCTTTACTTTTAGTTTTGTTATACCTTTCTATTTCTATTTCTATTTCTTCTTTTGAGTTCTTACACTAGGGAGCGTATATAATGTTTACAAATATGGGTCTGGTTTATTCCATTTATGAGTATATCTTCAAGTGGCATCCACTTAAATATAAATGCTTCAAGTTTATCATTCCTTGTAGATGAGTAATAGTTCATTTATAAAAATATCACACTTTTTTCAACCTTTCCTGATGTGATGGGCATCTTGGTTGTTTCTGACCTTTGGCTATCACAAATTATGCTGCTATAAAGATAAGCACACAGATATCACTATGATATGATGTTTGCAGTTCCTTTGGGAAAATTCCTAGTAGAGAGATAGCTGGCTTGTATGGAATTTCTAGTCCTAGTTGTTTAAGGAGTATCCACAGTAATTTCCATTATGGTTGCACCAGTCTACATTTCCGCGAGCAGTGGAGAAGAGTTTCCTTTTCTGCAAAGCCTCTCCAACATTTTTTGTTGGTTGATTTCTTCATGATAGTCATTCTTTCTGGGGTGAGGTGGTATCTCAGTGTTGTTTCATTTTACATTTCAAGGATGGATAGTGATGTGGAGTATTTTTCATAATTTATCCGCTTCCTTAATCTCATCCTCTGAGAAGTGCGTGTTTATCTCAGATGCCCATTTCTGTATTGGGTCTCTAATTTCTGGAGCCCTAATGTTTTTTAGTTCTTTATAAATTCTAGAGAGCAAACTTTGGTCTGAGTGTTTATTAGATAAGATTGTTTGAAATTTGTGGTTTGACTTTTCACTTTGTTGGTAATTTCATTTGATGTGCAAAAACTCCTCAATAGAAGTTTACAGTTTTCAATCTTTTCAAGTATTATCATGCAATTTGATTTTTGTTTATGAACTCTTTGCCTACCCCTATGTCTTCAAGAGTTCCTCCTACTTTCTCTTCCAGGAAATTTAGTGTTTCTGTTTTAATTTTTTCATCTTTAATCCATTTTGACTTGAGCTTAGTACATGGTGATACTTTTGAGTCCAGTTTCAGTTTTTGGCATGTAGAGAGCCATGTTTTCCAGCACCATTTGTTAGAGAGGCAATCTTTCTTCCAGTATGCATATTTGGTTACTCTGTCAAAAATCAGGTCACTGAGTGTGTTCATAGAATCCTCTGTATATTTTCATCTATTCCATGAATCCTCTGGTTTATTATGTTGCCAACATCATGCTGATTTTATCACAGTAACTTTGTAGTATAATTTCAAATCAGGAACTGGAATGCATCCTACCTTGTGTTTGTTGGCCAGGATTGCTTTTGCTACTCTGGGTCTTTTGTAGTTCCAAATAAATTTTAGGAATTATTTCTCCAGGTCTGGGAAATATGTTGGTGATAGTTTGAAAGAGATTGCATTAAATTTGTGTAGCAATTTTGGGAGTATGGCCATCTTCACAAAGCTGGTTCTTCCTATCCCATTAGCAGGGAACATCTTTGCATTTTCTGAACTCTTCTGTAGTTTCTTTTTTAGTGTACTGTAATTTTCTGTGAAAAGATGTTTGACTTCTTTAGTTATATTAATTCCAAACTATTTCATTTTCCTCGGTGCTATTGTAAAAGATATTGATTCTCTAATTTCCCTTTCAGTGTGTTTGTTATCTGTGTAGAGGGATGCAATTTACTTTTGGGTACTGACTTTGTATCCTGCTATACTACTGAATTTTTGAATCAATTCCAGTAACTTCTTGGTGGAAGTTGTTGGGTCTTCCAGGTATCATGTAATCTGCAAATAATGATAATTTAACTTCTGCTTTACTTGTTCTTATTCCTTTTATTGCTCCTTCTTTTCTAATGGCTCTAGCTAATGATTCCAGAAATACATATCATAGGAGGGGTGATAGAGGACATCCTTGTCTTGTTCCAGTTCTGAGGATAAAAGATTTAAGTTTTCCCCATTCTGAATTATATTAGCCATTTAGTTATCATAGATGACTTTTTATCAAATTGAGGTAGAAGCCTTCTATTTCAATTTTCTATAGGACTTTGAATGAGTGTTATAACCTTATCATGTAATGAAATTGAGATACAGATCTATTAAATTTGAGCTTACTCAGTTATGCCTGGCTTGGGTCTAGCTGTTGAATTCACCTCCTTCATGCTGCAGCCCTTGGAAGTGAACCTGATGTTCCCCTCTGGCACAACACTGAATCTGTGGTACACCTCTGTTCCCTCTGGACCAGGGGGCACAGGTGAGCACAGAAGCTCACCTCCACTGTCTCCAGCCCTGGGCCAGTGCTGGATGTGTGGGGTGGATGTTTCAGAAGAGAGCAAGAGAGCAGGGAAGAAAGGGTCCCATTCATATGGTAGAAAGACTCACTCGGGGGTGGCCTGGGCTTGATCTGCAGACATCTAACCAGCATAAGGGATAGCAGAAGCTCACCCTCAAGTTCTCTGGGCCTGTGCTTGGGCTGGATGGGAGGGATGCAGGTTCAAATATTTCTTTAAAAATATGTCTATACAAGGGTAAGTAATATAGCTCAGAAAACTAAGTGCCTGCTTAGGCAAGCACAAGGACTGGGGTTTGATCCCTCTGTATCCCATGCTGTTCCACTCCTGCCCCTGAGCATACTAACCTGGCAGTCAAGTGTGGGCATAGTGGTGCATGCCTATAATCCAAGTACTGCAAGGCTGAATACAGGAGGAACACTATGAGTCTGAGCTGCATAGTGAGACCCTGTTCAAATACATAACAATATAAAAATATTTCTGTACATATCTATGTATTCACATGTTAAAGTATATATTGAAACAAAATCTTACACATACAAGATATTGCTATTGGCATTTATAAAAGTGATCCAAAAAAGTTAGTAACCCTAACTTTGAATAACATATTTCCTATAGTGTTTTTATTATTGCCACAAGATTTACAAAACTGTCATAAAATCACAAAGTTACAGAATGGCAGAATGTGAATTGGAACCCAAATTTTTAAATTTTACTGTATCTACTACACAAAGTAGTTCTCAATCTCCAGTAATGTTTTGGGCAATATTAAAAGAAGTAAAACATTTTACCTTAGTAATCCAAAACTAATGCAAAATAAAGCTTTCTGCAATTATTGTTTATAGCTTTCAAAGTATAGGAGGCAAATATTAAGAAATAATAAAATGAGTAGCCTACAAAGAGGCCAATGAATACACAGTGATTAAGTGAAAAAACCAGTAAGTGGAAAACGTTTTTGTTACTTTCACTTGGCTAAATCACAAGATGTGACACCAGAACTTAAAGATCTATTTGGTTCACAGTCCACAGACGTCTAAGTCTATTTTGGTAGATCCAAGGCAGGACTGAATGGCAGAAGCATGGGAGAGGAAAGGTGCTTTCAGACACTGCACAGGAAGCACAGCCAGATCAAGGGAGGAAGGCCGTTTCCTTCTAGGCCACACCCACAGTGACTCACGTTTTCTGACCAGGCTTCACCCCCCTCAGACACAGTTAGCTACAGATTCACCAGTGACTGCTCCACTGACAAATGTTGCTCCCCATGATTCATTCTCCTCTTAAAAGCCCCACTTACAAGTGCATGAGGTTTCAAGGAGATATCTTAATACAAAGCATAGCAGAAGGTAAAGCGGTCTATACAGGTTTTGGTGAAATAAGACTTCTTTCTTAGCAAATAAAAATGACAGCTTTGATGAGAATGTTTACATGTGAAAATTCAAGCTTACTAAGACTTGACACATGCACAGACTAAATAATGTCTTATGCATTTGGAAAAAAATGTCTATAAACTATTTATTACATCGTGCTAAATATGAAAAGTACTGTGTAGGGATAAGAGAGATACTTCTTTTAGTTCTCTAGGAAGTATTATCTTTTTCATTGTCTATTGTTTTGAATTTTCATTTCAGCTACCAAAGGTATCTAAATTACCATATTAAAATATGGAAATTATTTTATATCATTTTAGAAATGATATAAAATAAACATAATATGGTCAGGGAAGTGTTTCAATAGATCCTTTCAAATGAATTTTGAATGCAATATGCAAAACTTAGATGGAATATTGTGATTAGTACCTATTCCATTTTTCTGAGGCTACAAAAATAGCAGTAATAACATTTCCAACAATAGTCAGCCTACATAAAAGTTTCCATTTATGTTTTGACAAATATTCTAGACATGTACAGATTCTATTATTTCTAAATATTTGCATTCTACTTCTTGAAAACTCCAAACAATAAAGCTTAGTCACTTAAATGTTTTGCTACTTTTAATTTTATATTTTTAAAGCAAATTTTACCATAATATTATCTTAAAATGTTAATTCGTATCATCTCATAATTCTTGAACATAAGACAACAATTAAGAAGGTAATATGAAAAATGCAAATATTTAACATACAACTCCAAAAGGGCAATTTTACCTTTTAGTTCTTTATTTGTTTGCAAAATACATGGTCATCTTAGTTTGTAAATATTTTTCAGTGTAAAAGGGTCAGTCATTTCAATGACTTGTATGTATCTTGATTATCTTCTTTTCATCCCTTCCCCTTTGTCTTTTTAAACTTTAATGCTGCTGGTTTCTATTTCTAAAATAGAAATAGAAATAGCATTCACAATGAATGCTAATTTTAAAAGAGTCTTAAAAATAAATGCTTCACAGATGAGTTCATAATTTATCATTCCTTTTTCAATAGTCATATGGAAGCGCTAATTTTTTAATGCACATTTTACAGAATAAAATCCTTGAGGAGTTATGATATTATTATTAGCACTAAAATTTCCAACAAGGGAGAAAAAATTGGACAAAATATTTAAAGAAGCAATAGTCAAAACATTCTTTCCTTAATTAATTTCTGAATATAAAACTCCAAAGTGAAGTCTTAAAAGAATCTAACAATAAAATCCAAAATAAATCTGCACCTACTATGCAATAGCATGGTCAAATATTGAGACAACAAAGGTCAAAAATCCTTCAGAAATAAAGAGAAATAACAGGTACTACTAAATTTATTCTCAAAATTCTCTAAAGTAGGAATAATTATTGAAGAATCAATCAGCTAGCATTTTTTATTTCCTGGTTTCAATCATATATTCTCTTTAATGTGAAAATACTCTTTGAAACAGAAGCAAAGTAGACATTGCCAAGCAAATAAAACTGCAAGATAATTTTTTTAATAGACAATTTTGTAAAATTTTAGAATTAATTATTTAGATAGTAGTACCACATGAAAAGATGGAAAGTTTGAGAAGAAGGGCAGCATTAATGTGACTGTAGCTAACTGAATAGCCAGTTAAAAGTTCACCACATCAAACACATTATAAAGAAATACAAGATAGGCCTGCCAGGTAGCTCAGGGAATTACAGCACCTGTTTAGGCAGGCTTTGATCACCGCCTGCCTCGCTGGGCCCTCCCCTGGGGCATGCTGAGATGGCCATGCAGACAATGTTGTAGCTTGCACCTGTGATCCCAACTCTAGGGAGGCTGAAAAATAGGAAGGCTCATTTTGCATCCAATCTGTATAGTGAGACCCTGTAGACAAGATACTAAATATTTTTTAAAACTACAAAATAGTCTAATGAAATAAAGCAGAATGACAAAATTAACATTTACACATTTCACCCATTTTTGCTAAGCATAAAATCCAAAATAAATCTGCACCTACTATACTGTAGTATAGTCAAATATTTAGGCAACAAAGGTAAAAATCCTTCAGAAATGAAGATAAATAACAGGAACCACTAAGTTTATTCTCAAAATTCTCTAAAGGAGGAATAAATCAGGAATGATAAAGTTGAACATAAGACAACAATGAAGAAGGTAATATGAAAAATGCAAATCTTTAAAATACAACTCCAAAGGGGCAATTTTATTTTTTATATTTACCAGTGTGATCCCAAACTTAAAGAAATCTTAATACATATTATTACATGTAGAATATACAGAAATAGTTAAAACTCCATACTGAGGTAGTGTTCTAAGGAGGAAGAGGAAGAAGAAACCAAGAGAAAATCCCTAACCAAAGACTACAAGATAGTCTAATGAAATAAACCAAAGAATTCATAGTAGCAAAATTTAAGTCAACCATGAAGATATATGTAGATCAATTTTCCAGAATGAGTGCAAATATGTGTCAAAATGGCCATCAGAATTTTTAAAAAATTACAACTAAATTTTAAATATATACAGTACATTGTTGTTACCTATAATGAACCTGGAGTACTTATAGCTCATTAGATCTTACACATTTCTAGCTTGCTATTCATTAATTATCCATTTCTCCCCATCCTGTATCCTCTCTAGACTTCAGAAACCGTAGTTGCCTTGTCAATTTCCGTGATACCAACATTTGACCATACCACATATGCATGGATTATGTGGTACTTGTCCTTCTGTGCTTGGCTTAATTTTCTTACATTATAATCTTGATTCAAATTGTAATTGTCCTAATGATAGGTTCTATATTTTATTTCATTGAGCATATATATTTTTATTGTTTATATTTTATATAAATCTATATAATCATTTAGGTTTCATTTCTTTGCTATTTGCATAGTATGGAAATAAACATAGACACTCATAAGTTTCTTTTGCACACTGGCTTAAAATCCTTTGGATATAAACTTACCTGGTAATGGAGCTTCTGCATCATTGGATAGAGTCCTCATTTTTGTTTTGAGGAGCCATCATTCAGATTTTCATTAGGGCCTCAGTAATTTATGTTCCTACTCTTCTGGTTTGTCTCTAGCTGTTCCCTCCAAAGCCTCATATGCTCATGGGATGGCTTCTGTAATCTGTGATGGATTATTTTGGGAGTGGATTCTGCATCTGCCCTGTGGCAGGTAGAGAGAGAGGCTAGCTAGCTGCTTGAGCTGCTGCCTCTCACTTAGTTCTCTTTACTCTTTGCTGCTGCCAGGAACTATTGCCCTCTGCCTTGTGCCACTCTGCCCTGGAGCCAGCCGAATATGGACTGATACCTGAATTAACTGTGAGCTC
This sequence comes from Ctenomys sociabilis, assembly GCA_004027165.1. Lineage (NCBI taxonomy): Eukaryota > Metazoa > Chordata > Mammalia > Rodentia > Ctenomyidae > Ctenomys > Ctenomys sociabilis. The sequence continues at coordinate 38,037 of PVKA01005355.1, read as the reverse complement.
AATAAACCTTTCCTTCCTTAGTTCTGAGCATAGACATTTGTCCTAGCACTGAGAGAAGAGTAACCAAGACACCTACTAACAGTGTACAGGGATTCTTTTCTCTATGTCCTTGTAGGGCTTCATCAAGTTGACACTGTTACATTCAAAACTGTACTAATAGATTTATCTTACAGCACTCAGATAGCATGATTCCTGTACTTTGTTAAATTTTTTAGATATTGTTGATCATGGGTTGTTTCCATTTTCTCTGTTTTCAGAACATGCAAATAAAAATAGTGCTCAATTTATAGATTTTTAAAGAACTTACCAAAAACATATGCATTTAATTGTGTCTATCACATACAAATTCTCAGAAATTTTTAGTTATGACTTTTTAAATTTCATTAACATCATTTCTTAAAAATCAGCAATTGAACCAAGGACTTTGAACTTGTGAGGTAGAAAGTGCACCACTGAGCTAAATCCCTGATGCCACCATCAGTTTCTTTCATTGTCAGGTAGGCTTTAGATTCTCACTTCCTCAATTTTTTCTTCATAATTAAGTTTTAATAGCATTTGCAATTGTATCGCTTGTGGGCTCATAATCAATATAGAAATCCAAGTAGCTGATTAAAATTTGAAGAATTTTATTGGCTGAGCACAGCAACTCCAGCATAGACCTCTGTTTCAGAGAGTACATGAGCAGTCCTGACTGGAAGACATGGTGTGTATATAAAGGGAGGAGAGAAAGATAAAAATAAAACACAAAGAAAATATGAAGAGAGTATTCAATATGTCCTGCTTGTCAAACAGATTTTGTTTTTCTTGCTATACATCTGGCTACTTTTGTTGTTATTGTTTAGAGTCAGCAGCTTTCTCAGGGTATATTTCTTCCATATGGTTACTTGTTTCCCAGGTAGGCCTGTTTGTACAACTCAGGGGCCAGCTGAAGTTTGTTGTGGGGATACTTATGCTAAGACTCTGGGTTTAGGCCACCCAGTATCAACCATAGGAATTATTATATAAGATTCTCACGGCTTGTAGGCTTGTATCCAACTTATTTATTAATAAATTGAGAGAATGTCTTATGAGGTGAGATAGCTAAAATGAGATTAAAAATTACTGTAAAAGTGCCAGCCAGATAGTTCAGTGGACTAAAGTGCCTGCTTAAGTAGAGCACAGAACCCGGGGTGCAATTCTTAGCACACTGTGCCAGCCCACCCCTACAGGGTTCTGAGACGGAGATTGAGACTGGGCATAAAAATCGGCGTAAAATGACCAGTCACTGAGTCTTCTCAATTGTTACTTTTGGAATAATTTTCTCCTGTTTCAAATATTAAAATGGATTGTCTTAGTTTTGTGAGGTTTATTGCATCATTGTTTTACCACAGATCTTGTTGACTGATTCATAAAAATGATCTGTTCCTTTCAAAATCTTAAATAAATGTATTTCATATAAAAATAAATTTCAAAACCATAATTATAATTAAGTTTTCTGGGTGTATTTCTTATTGTATTTAATGCTTCAAACACTGGTTTTGTTATAACTCAATTTTAAACTCACTTTTCCTGATGATACTATACTTAAAATAGTGTCACATCGAAATAGGAGAATGAAACTCCCAACCTGAAAGACTTCTGGGAAGAATCTGTATTCTCTAAAACTGAAGAATGAATTTCAGGAACAAGGGAGGTTAAGAGCACTGTATTAATAGGGTGAAAGAAAGCTTCAGGGATACAAATACAGAAAAAGGCTCTTACTTTATAGGCGGTGGGGTTAGAGACTCATTCTGGCTTTTTCAAGGTGATTAATACCTATTTAAGAATACCAGTCCCTGATGGCTATCCCTAGGGAGGTATGGGGCTGCCTTTGTTCAATTTTTTTCCCCCTGAAGTCCAGCCCTCCCCCAGTGGAGGTACCTGTCTCTCCCACAGTTTTAAGGTATTTTACCTTCCATACTAGGTCCTTTAAGGGCCTAGCCCTATTTGACTGCCTATATTATTTTTATCTAAATCAGCTATCTATAACATGATCTCTTAACAGATTCCTCTTGGTTTTATTCAATTTGTTCCTAGCACATTTCTATTTTCAAATTATGCATGTTTTAATATGTTAAATTCAAATCAATTGGAAGTCATTTTTAGTCTATCTTAAACCTAAGAAAATAACTTAAAATGTCTGGTTTGGGTTTCAAATTCATTAATTATTCAACTTATACTAGCATAAAAAGAAGTAATATATTAATCATGTTAAAATACATCTTACTACAGAATATCCCACATTTATCTATGGGTGTAGCAATGTGCTTTTGTCCCATTAAGTGAATACAGATCTTTTCATAGTCTATGTTTACTGTGCACCTTAAAGACAGATTGATAATTACTTTAGCAAAAATGAGTCTGAATTATTCACCTGCCCAATTGTAGTCTGATAGTTTATGTTAAGATGTTCCCGCAAAGTCTCATGAAGTTGTGGGCTGGGCTTCTAAAATTTGTGATTGACTCATGGTCCAACGCCAGGACTATGGGTATGAGTGCTACACCCACCCTGGGGCAGACAGCCTGAATATAGTAAAAGGGATGAAAGACGCTTGCTCTCTGCTCCTCTTCTTTTGCTCTTATGGCTTTTGCCGGCTTCTCTGGCCATGAGCTGTTGCTCTCTGCCATGTGCCACTCTGCCTTGTAGCCACCCTAGTATCAACTGAAGTATCCATAAATTGTTAGCTAACTAACCCTTTCCTTCCTTAATTCTAGGCATCAGATGTTTTGTCTCCACAATGAGAGACAAGTAAAGAACAATGCTCTACTTTAAAATATTTTAAGTGAGCGGAAGTCTATATTGTTAGATAACAATAAACATTGTGAAAGATCACATTAAAAACAGTTTTGCTTTGTTTTCATCCGTGTCAGCATAGCTTCAGCCTAAGCACTTTCCATAGCTGAACATTTTGGTTCACCACAGATTTGTCCCAGCTCTAGCACACCTAAGCAAGTCCCATGGTTTGCACCTGAGACCCACCTCACCACATGGTCCTGCTCTATAAAAGTCTCTGCAAGAGACAACTTCCTGGGCAACTTGCTCAAGTCCCAATTCTCCCCGTCTCTGGGACAGAAGGGGACAAACTTTCCTTTCAGACTGATAGTTTCATTCCCCTATATCAGTGTTATATGTGGATAAATATATCATGATGAATATGAATAGAAATGTATTAATCTTCCTCCTGCTGATACAGGGGAATGGAACACCAAACCCTAAAGATACCTGGGCCAAGTTCATGTTCTCTAAAACTGAAGAATGAACTTTAGGAACAACAGAGTTTAAGAGCAGAATATATTTATTGGGGAAAAGAAAGCTCCTGTCCAAGAGAAGGAGAGAAGGGGGACCTGAGCAAATTGCCCACAAAGCTGTGTCTTCCAGGGGTATTTATAAGAGTAAAACCATGTGGCTAGGTGGGTCTAAGGTCACAATTGCTTAAGTAAGCATGAGATGTGACAAAAGTGTGGTCAACCAGTGTGATTAGAAGCACAATTGCTCAGGTAAAATTGATTAAATCCAGGAATGATTTGGGAAGCAACTAACTATAGCCAGCATTCATTCATACAGAAGGGGGGCTTTTCCTGTAGGGGTCTGGTTTAGTTACTCCCAGGTGTCTGTAAGGTAAAAGACTAATTTATAATATCAGTTCCAGATGTCTATCTCTAGGGAGGAATGTGACTGAGTTTTTTTACTTTTTCATCTTAAGATCCAGCCCACGGCAGGGGTCTGTCTTTCCCAAAGTTGTAAATTCGCCTTGTCTTCCATATTGTCTCTTTGAAGGCCCAGCCTTGTCTGACTGCCTATAATATTTCTATCCAACGTGGCTGCCTGCAAAACACTATGAGATCTTTATGCTTAAAAGGTTCAAAATATTTATATAGCAAAAGCAAAAGCGGGATATTTTTAATGGGGGAAAGAAAGTTTCTTTCTAAGACAGGGACAAAAAGGGACTCAAACAGGTTGCCAAGGAATCTGTCTTTTCTAGGGGTTTTTATACAGCAAAACGAGGAGGTAAGGCAGATTTAAGATGGAGAACATGGGAGCTTGCACATGAAGTGGGACAAGATTAAGGTCCACCAAGAAGATTGCAAACACAATTACTCAGGTAAAATGGATGAAATCCAGGACCACATGGGAAAGAAAGTCATTAGCAAGCTAGGATGAATAGAGAACAAATCCTTATTGGTAGAGGCTGTATTAGTGACTCTTCCTGGCTTCCTCAAGGTGATTAAAAATCCCAGATGCTTGTCTTTAGGGAGGTAAGCATTTGTTTGATCTCAGGTCTTGCCCACAGCACCAGTGTCTGTCTCTCCCAAAGCTGCAAGGTATCTTGCCTTATACACTAGTTCTATAAGAGGATCTAGTCCTGTCTAACTGGTGTAATATTTCTTTATAATTTTTTATTTTTTATTACATATGGGATCTTGCTATACGATTCAGACTTATAGTGATCTCCTGTCTCAGCCTCCTCAGTGGGATTACAGGCCTGCCCTACCAAGCCCGGTTTCAGTGTCCAGTATAATGAACTTGGGTTCTGGGTCTGCCTGGCATGCAGGATCAGGGACTGGACTGGGGAGCTTTCACTTGCTGGACAGGTGCTTAGACCACTGGCCTGTCTCCACAACCCCTGCCTCTAATCTTTCTATCTAATTAAGCTGCTCATAACATTATGATCCCTAGGTTTTCAGTTGGATTCATGCAGCATATCCGGATCCAAGCCTCAGCTGTATTCTTTGATCTTAGTGTATGGATAGATTTCCTATAGTCATTGATTCTTTGTGAGACTATTCGAACACAGTTCCATAAACTATTATGTGTCTCATATTAAATTGTTCTCCCTTGCAAAACCCCAAATCATGCAGAGGCTTATTCCACCCTTTTTTTCTTTTGTTGTTTTTGCTATAAGAATGGCATGTCAGGAAGTGATTGAAAATGTTCAGAGATGTTGCCTGAAAAAGTAATGCTGAAATCCTTCAGGCTGCTGTGTGTGGAGATTCTGGAAGGACTCAGATGACAACAAGTCCAATGAACTCAGGCAGGTAAAGACCAGTTACAGGAGACTTCTACTGGAAAGAGCTGCATTGGCTGTTTGATTCCAGATGTGTTACAGCTTCACAGAAAGTGTGTCTGCATTTTACTTGTGTCCAGATGACTTTGCCTGAGACTGAGGTTAAGGGCAGTGACTGACTAACATAGTAAAATAAATTCAAGGCAATCAACTGTTGCCATGGCACATTCATTTTTTAAGCCAGATTTATGTTAAGAATCAAAAGCAAAGAGCCTAACAGGATGATTTAAAATGTGAGTTTGGCCAGAAAGGAAGCTCCAATAATGCTGTTGGGTAGAGATAGGGTTATACACAGGTAGCTTAGGCTAAAGGATTAAGTAAAAGGGAAGTTTTTGAATTTTTCTGTTCTGACATTAATCACACTACCTAGGTACTCAAAGGAGGGGCCGTGGGTTCTTTGCCATTATCTTTCTTACTAAGCTTAGCCATCTTTGTTGTCTTCCTAATTCCTTGGACTCTAGTTGTCTTTGCTCTCTTACTTGGCAGAGTCTACCTGCAGTGGTCAAAGCTGTCTCACTAATTTTTAATATAACTCATTGAGGCCTTTCTGTAACTATGACATTCATTCTTCCATAAATTTTGTAAGGGGCCATCTTTTATCTAATACTTATTTTGGACTGTTAGCCAAGTTGCATAGGCTATGTCTTTCTTTTCTTTTTATTTGGTGCTGACCTTGCCCTTGCCCAGCAGGCACTTATATCCCCAGCCCTGAATAGGCTGCTTCAATGTCCTCTTTTCTATTCTATTGGCCTGTCAGTTTTTATATTTGTATATAATGATTTTATTACTGTGCCTCTGTAGTTAATTTTGAAATCAGCATTGATAATTCCAACACTATTATTTTTCCTTAGAATTGCTTTGGTTATTTTGGGGATTTAGCTTCCATATGAATTTTATGGATTTATTCCCTTAGCTTTGTGAATAATGCCACTATTATAGCACTGAATCTGGAGGCCATTTGGGGGGCTATTAGCATTTAAAAATATTTATTCTGACATTTCAAAGACAATGGAAGATCTTTCTCCTAATATCTTAATTTTTTCATTCAATTTCTGCAGTTTTTATTGGAGAAGACTGTCATTATGTTTATTGTTCGATACCATTTTATTTGGTAAGCTATTAGGAATAAAATTGTTTCTTGATTTTTTTCACAGCAGAACTCTTTATTTGTATGTAGAAAAGCTACTGATTTTTTATGTTGATATTGCATCCTTTCAGCTTTCTGAATTTCTTTACAAAATCAAAAGTCTGTAGGGCTGGCCACACAGCTCAGTGGACCAAGGCTTGCTTAGGCAAGCACAGTAACTGTAGTTCAATCCCTAGCACCACGTGCTGCACCAGTCTGCCCCAGGTGTGCTAATCTGGCCGATGAGTCTGGATAGAGTGTCACATACCTGTAATCCCTGCACTGAGGAGGCTGAAAACATGAGGATCACTATAAGTCTGAACTGCATAGTAAGACTCTGTACCAAATACATAAAAATAAAATAATGCAAATAAATAAATAAATAAAGGCTGCAGAAGTTTATAGGCTCTTCTAAGTAATTTGTTTTTGGTAAATAGTGATTCTTTTTATTTCTTTCTCTTGCCTCTTTCTGTCTAAAATTTCAGTCACAATATTGAATAATCATAGAGAGTGTATATTCTTTTTTTCTTGATTTTATGAAAAAATTTAGAATTCATTATAATTCATCAATTTGTTACAATAAATTTGTTATGTATTGATTGCATTATATTCACAGATATCCCTCATTACTGAGTTTATCCTGAACTTTTATCATAAAGGTGCTCTAGGAATCATACCAAGCCTTCCAAAAAATACAAGAAAAGTTATAACTGTGAAATAACTGATGTACCAAGTTTGTGTTTCCTAAAATACATGTGTTCTGAGGAATAATGGAGGTTGACTGCTTATGCAGATGTAGGGATCAGAGGTTCAAACAAGGGCACACTGATAAGGCTATTGAGATTAGGTGTGATAGTGTGCCTATAATCCCAGTGTGTGGGAAGCTGAGAACAGTAGAATCACTACAAGTCTGATTTGTGTAGTGAGACTCTGTAGACCCTGTAGACCATGCACTAAATTAAAAATAAATAAATAAATAGTTATTGAGAGAAAGATAGCTATTGCCTAAGAGAAACAGGAGGGGAATCTAGAAATTCAGTAATTAAATAAATAATACATTTAATTCATAATTTAATAAATAATTAAATATACTGCAAAACTGCCATGGACTACACTTACAGGGGAGGCCTTATAGAGTAAATGCACAAGGTGGGTACAACATTAGGAGATGGCTGTAAGGTGGAACAAAACTGCAATCCAGCAGTAAGGTCACTAGTGTAGTTTATTATGCAGTGCGGATTAAGTGGGGAAGCAAGACACATAACAACTGCAAATGGAGAGAATCACTTTCCCACCAAAAGTGATTGGTGCCTGTTTAAAATATTGATTGTTATTCTTTATCTCTCAAGGGAAGTATGTAGTCGGTCCATCTTTGGCTTGAAGCCTGTCCTTCAAAGAATGTGCTTCCACCCAGAGTTGTATGTTATCTTCTTCACTGGCTGCTTTGAGGGCCTAGGCCTGCTCAATTACCTATGATATTTCTACCTGAGTTAGATCTGGATAATAAAGAGAAATTAGATTGTATCTATAGATTTGTTTGTTTCTTTACAAACATAAATGGTGATGAGATTTTTAGTCTTGATGCTATTTATGTGGTGTGCTAAACTCAGTGATCTCCACAGGTTGAGATAATCTTTATTGGTGGCATAAACCAACTTATTCGTATTCATGATCATTTTAACATGTTGATTTCTCTTTTGCAGAATCATAATGAGAATTTTTGCATCTATATTCATCAAGGATATTGATTTACAGTTTTCCTTTTCTTTTGGATCTCTAGCTTAATCTTGGTGTCTGGATGACACTGCTTTCAAAGAAGAAATTTAGAACCATATTTTCCAATTTTATTTCATGAAATAGTGTTAGAAAATGTGGTATTAATTTTTCTTTTATCACCGGGTAAAATTCAGCAGTAAATCCTTATGTACTAGGCCTTTCTTTGTTGAGATAACATTTATTAAGACTTAAATTTTATTGATAGTTATTAATCTACAAAGATTAATAAAAAAGAAACTGGTATTTATTTACTGTTTGTTTGATGGAAATGTAAAGTATGTCCTGACACACACAGTTAGTGTATTACACTTAATTTATTCTTAAAACAATTTTGATTATAAATATTAGATTAATTTTGTTTATTTCTACAAAATAAATTGTAGATTTGGATTGGATAAATTTCATTAAAATCAGTTTAGTGTTTTGCGGCATTTTAGAAACATTAATTTTCAAATCTGAAAATACTATGACATTTTTTATTTAATTTACACATTTTATATTTTACTCAACATTGTGCTATAGTCATTATTATGGCACCCTGATTTGTTAAACTGATTACTAAATAGTATTTAGGATACAAAATAAGTTGTTTGATACAGAATATCCTCACTTGCTAAGTGTATTTTGGTAAGTGGAATTTACTATTGTCATACTATTTGAAGAATATAAGAAGTAGTTCTAGAGAACATGTATTTTCCTGGTGATTTCCTTATGTTAGCTTTTCATGTTTTTCAAAAACTAGCTGAATTAAGCAGCTCTTAGAGAGAAGAGTCTGGTCTTCACTCACAGCTTTGGAAATTTATTTATTTATTTAATTTGTATTTAGGAAGGGTTACAGGGTGTTCAAGGTTTCACTGCGTAGATCACACTCATAGTGATTCTCCTGTTTATAGCCTCCAAGTTACAGGCAGGCACCACCATGCACAGTCTCAGTTTCCATCTCAGGGTGCCAGGGGTCAGGGCCAGCAGGGCAGCCCTGGGGATCAAATCCCCCACCCCTGCGTCTGCCTAAGCAGGTGCTTTAATTTGCTGAGTAATTTGGCTGGCCCTAGTTTTGGAGTTTTAGTGCATCACTGGTTCACTTGTTGCTTGGGTTAGCAATAAGGCAGCACATTTGAGCTGTAGTGTGTGGTAAAGCAAAATGCTCACCTCATGACCACCAAGAAAGACACAGAGAAAGGAGCTACCAACTCAGAATCCTTTTCAAAAATATTCCCTTAATCATCTCAATTTCCTCACCTCTTAACCTTTCCATCATCTGCCAATACCATGACAGGGGAAAGAAGCCTGCACTAAAGGGAACTTTGGAAGCCTATAGTGGTTATGCTGAGTTTTGTCAGCACAAATGTACTGGGGAAAATTACCTTCTGGTAATTAATGCGTGGAGCATTCTTCTAAGTGCTCTAGTTGGAGTATGAAGGTATTTTCTATCTGCTGCTCTTCCTTACTGAGTCTCCCTGCCCACGTACTGAGAATTTCTGCTCCATCATGCCCTTCTAAGCATGAGGGTTCTACTTTAAAGAGAGATGACTATGGACTGAATCTCCTGATACTGTGAGTCAAATTAAGCCTTTCCTTTTTAAAATTGGAAATGTTTGGTGTAGTATTCCAGTGGCAGGAAAACCAAATAATTGAAGATCCATAACATTCAAATTTATGCGTAAAACCATATAACTTACCTCAACTCATTTAAACATCACAGTGTATAAATAAGATAGATTTTATTATCACAATTCTCATTTCTCAAAGAAATTGAGACTCTGAAACAGCAAGTCCAAGCTACTAGAAATCATGTTGCATGAATTTAGTAGTATCTCCCATTTTTCATTATGCAAACTAACACACAATACATACAATATAAATATTGCATTATTAGTTTTAATCATTAAAGTGGAATTTCTTTTGACACAAACTTGAAAATTGTCACTTTACACAAAGTGCTAAGGTTACGAAGGTGTAGTTCTTGTGAGTGAGAGAGATCTGTCAGCAAGGAATGGAATTGAAAAAGTAGAAAGCATGGTAAGCATAGACTTAAAAGACAATCATTCTCAAAGTTTATGTATTGCAGTTTTGTCTTCTGCATCTTTGCTGTAGATACAATTAAATAGTCATATAAGTTGAAGAGCATAAAATAAACATCATAAATGCTTAAAATATAATTTCAGCTTTAGTACAGTGGTACCTCAGTTCATGAATGCTTCTGTTCTGGAACAGTTTGGTTTCCAAATAGATGGTGTAGGATACTTTGCTTCAGCTTGCCAGCTCTGCCTGGAATTGCCAACTCTACCTCTGAGGAACACAGTCTTGCCAGTTTCCCCCAGAACTGTGGCATGAATTAAGTTCCTACCAAAGTACCACTTTACCTTGATACTTTGGTAAAAACTGATATGAAATTATCTTGAAATCAGATTAAGCCAGAGATAAACTTTAAGAAATGTATTTCTTCTATCATGTCCTCTCATAAAACAGTATTACAGCATAATAGCATAATTTTTCATTGTTTGTTGTATTGTTTTTGGACAATATGCTTAGATTATGCAGAGACTTCTAAAATTACTTTTATGAATTATTTCACTTTTAAATGTATGAGAGTCAAACAAAGAGTATCTATTGTTTATGAGTTAAATGCAGAATTACTAAAAATGAATTATATTTGAAATTCAGTTGTCATTGTTCATATATGGTATATTCTCACATTGTACCCAAACATAATAAAAGTGTATTCATTTTCAAAATGAGATCACTTTATTAAAACAATGACATATTGAGCAGAATATAACCAAGATAAAAGAATGCATAAATGACAAGTTTTCTATTATCTATTGCTTAACATAATACGGATTTTCCTTAGCCCTGCAATTCTGTACATGGTAGCACTCGTAAATACATAACAAATTGCATAGTTATTAACCTATAATAGAATCTTGTGACAAATAAGTGTATTATCTTACATGTCATATCAATTTAAAAAGCTAAGTTAAATATAAAATAAATTCATGGGCAAGTTTTATTTTTGCATCGAGTGGCAACTCCAATAACACAGATCTGTTAAGGAACCTATAAAATTGGATTAGTCACAGGAAAAGATTAACTAAATTAATTTTTAGATTACAAAGAGCTTTCACTTTGTAAAATGGCACTGTACAATGGAATTACTGATGTGCTTTCAATTTTATGAAGTTGTTATTTTGTGATCTATCCCTAAAGCCAAAAAAAAAAAAAAATGTTATGTATCTCTATGTATTTTATTGCCAATTATGGCTTCTTCTATGCAGGGTCCAGGGCCCATGAGATAGCTCAGCCTCTGATTAGGCAAGCACAGGGACCCATGTTTGATCCCTGACACCACATGGCTAGTGGGCCCCACCCCACAAACACTGAGCCAGGCACCTCATTTGGGCATCATGGCACACGCCTAAAATCCCAGTGCTCAGGAGGTGAAAACAGGACGGTCACAATGAGTCTGAGCTGCACGGCGAGACGCTGTACCAAATGCATTAAGAATAATAATAAATATGATTATTCAGGGTCCTGTTTCTTTTGACCTCTGTGTCTTTTTGCATTGGCCATCATTTCTCCATAATTCTCTAAATCCCATCCCTAAAAATCTTTGAATGGATTTTTTCCACCTAAAAGCTGTTTTTCTTTCTTTCTTTCTTTCTTTCTTTCTTTCTTTCTTTCTTTCTTTCTTTCTTTCTTTCTTTCTTTCTTTCTTTCTTTTTCTTTCCTCCCTTCCTTCCTTCTCTGTTTCTTTTTCTCTTTCTTTCTTTCCTTCTTTCCGTCCTTCTTTCTTTCTGTCTCTCTCTTTCCCTCCTTCTTTCTCTCTCTCTCTGTCTCTCTTTCTTTATTTATTGTATTTTAGGGAAGAGGCTGCAGGGTGTTCAGGGTCTTACTACTAGATCAGACTCCTAGTGATCTGCCTGTTTACAGCCTCCCAAGAGCTGGGATTACAGTCACGCACCACCACGCCCAGTCTCATCTTTATTTTCTTTAATTGATAATTGAGAAATTTTCTTCTCTAAATATCACCATGAAATATTTTTCAATGCTTCTCATTTGATGGTCTTATATTGGTTGAAAATTTATGTTGCTTTAGAAGAGTACCTTTTTAGCTGTTTGCAAAACCATCTGTGACTTTGAGAAGTTTTGTTACTGTGGATTGGTAGTTGCTTGTCTAACAATTCAGAGTTCCATTTATTGGCAGCACATATTTCACTCCTGATAGTCTTCTTATCAATATATGCTACTAATGAAAGGAAAACAATAAAGCCTAAAATTATTTAGTCAGTGGCTACAATTCCCATAACAGCTTATACCAGAAGCATTTGGCATTTCTTCCTCCTCACTTACTGAGTATGAGCAAGTTCAAATGGTGTTGGTAATAACACTAAGACACACATAAGAGAACATCTATTTCCTTTTACCTCCCGACAGTATTTTCTGACATCTCCTGTCTTTTAGACAATTATAATTTCTTCCACTCATACATTCTTGGTGTCCCTAAAATCCACTCTTTATATGAATTTTAATGCAATTGTTAAAAATAACAATCTGCTGTGTATAGTCTTAAAATTATCCAGCAGTATCTTTTTTGTTCAGCAAATTCAGTTTCATTTCCTTGTCCCTGTCTTAAAATTTTAAGTATTGAATTATCTATAGATACTTTCCAGAGAAATCTTCCACTAATCTTCCAGACATAACATGGATTTTTTTCTGCTCTTGACTTTATCTATTTCCTTTGTAAATGAAAACATTTATATACTCTTTTCCCCTAATCATAAACATCTTTCTTACTTATTCCCCTGTCAAATATTTTCAAGCTAATTCTGAAGAATTTTTTCATACAAAACATGTTTGTTTTGCACTCTGAATTACTTCCTCTAATTTGAGTTTCATGACATCAATTTATTATTATCACTGAGAATGTAGTGGTAAAACTAAAAAAGAAACAATTCCGATAGTCTTCTTTAGTGAGTGTCTTTACTTGCACTATCTTGCCTTATTTGACAACCTGAATCAATTGAAAATATTTATTTTTCATGGCCATTTAACTTTGCACAAGTGTCAGGATTCACCTGGAAGTTAAGCATGAGAAGGATGCACTATAATGCTTTCATGCGACTGTATTCCTGTTCTGTGGCACTCAGCAGGGCATTTACTGTATGTTTGACTACACATTTTAAAGACCCTGAAAAGGCATTCCTAGAGCTATTTAAAGAGAGAGAATGGTGGCATGAGTGTATGTGAAACGAGTGTATGTACCCTACAATATTGTGTGGGGTATTTGTGAGAGTGTGTCTTTTAATGTAGCAATTAAAAAACATATTCACTTTATACTTTGATCAACCACTGTAAACAAAGTTTTTTGATTTAGTTGTATTGACAGTGTGTGCAGCAACTTCTCAGTCTTTTGACTAAGATCAAGCGTGATAACATGCAAGATATCAGAAAATTGTACATAATAATGCATAAAATATAGAGATAAAATATGTGAATATATATATATACTTATACATTATCGATGATGTAGCATGCTTGTCTGGTATCAACATACGCAGATAAAGAAATAGCATTTTGCTTGTATTCTAATAATTATTTTTGTTCACTTTGTTTCTTCTTTTCTTTTCTTTTTTTTTTGGAAGAACTGGTGATTTTACTCCGGCCCTTGCGCTTGCCAGCCAAGCGCTTATTCTACTGAGCCATCCACCCAGCCATGTTCAACTTGTTTCAAAGACAATTGTGTCATTTACGGTATTATATTACACATGTTAATATACGTGTTGTGCAGGTAGTTGTGTATGTGTGGGTGAGAGACACAAAGCAAAGAAAGGCAAAGGGGGGAGCGAGAAAGGATGAAATTTTTTAAAGTTTACATACTGGGCTCCTGGTACACTTTTTTTCATCCAAATGAGCTGCTAAAATTCTCCCTTAGCACCTGTGATTGACTGAAATCTAAAAAGACTGAACTCATGGACATAGAGCATGGATAAGTGGTCATAAGAGAATAAGAAAATGGAAACATTATCCAATGGGTCTAATATTACAACTAGATTGAAATCAAGCCATTGTGCTCTATTGGAAAGCATGCTAAATAAAGTTAACAATAATGTAACCATGCATTAGAAAATAGCTAAAACCAAGGGTTTTAAATATTCTTACTGCATCTTGTACTATGAATAACCACTACAAAGACAACAATATTCAATTTATTAATTATTGTAACTGTCCTACTAAGTTGTTTTAAAATGGTCTCATTGCTATTTCTTTCTCAACAAAATTAATAAAAATATTCTTACCATAATGAAATAGCAGTATTTAAGGTGACACTTCTCTGGTTTGATCATCGTATCTGAGTATTACAACTTCCTCATGAAATAAATAGAATTATCAGTTAAAATATTTCTTTACAAAAATACTTTCTTTTTTCTGTAAAAGTAAATACTGAAGAATTTTGTTTTTTCTGTCACTCTGCTTAGATTTATGATATGGTCACTGGGCATATCCATGACATATAGCACACACACACACACACACACACACACATATATATATACTATATATATATATAATATATATATATATATGTATATATATATATATATATATATATATATATATAACTGATACAGGCTTCCTATCAGCACACTTCATAAAAGTTCACCCCAAATCATTTTCTTTTTAATTTCTTAAGTGTATTCCCCAGGTTGCCTTACAGTTAATTTTCCTGATTGTACCTTAAATCAGTAATGACAAAACTTTTACAGACTGGGTGCTCAAACACTAATTAAAAGTGAACATCCAATGTTCGACTGCTAGGGTGACACCAACATGACTTGGTTTACCTATCAACAGAGGGCTCCTTGAGCCCTCCATGGCATGTATACCATATTTCTGCCACTGCTGCCATTGTTCTGTGACCTCTCTCGCTGTTAATATCTCTAATACTCTACTTACGCTATCTTCGTCTGGCCAACCCTGTGACCATGTGTGCTTCTGGGTCGACAGGGTCCTGAGGTTGGACAGCCATCATTCACCTGCTACTAATGCAGTCTTGTTCTTAGCATGAACCAAATAAGAGCATCTTGAAGCGATGCATTTCCAAGCAAGGTAAGGATATTTTGAAGATCACTGCTACTTTCTCACATTTGAGTAATTGAATTCAACATTCTGTTTCTCATTTTGCTAATGTACATAAAATGCTTATAAAATTTTGTACAAGCTCCAAGGGTCAATTATCTATTATCTCCTTTTCAATGAGAACCATTGAACAAAACTCCATTTTGTTCAATTTATGATGAGTGTATTTTTTTTTCTTAAAACATCAGTTGCTAATAATCAGTGGGGTTAGCAGTTCTCTTATCAAATACAGTGACTCCTTGATCTATAAGTCTGGGATGAGTTATTACATCAGATAATGAACATTTCATTGCCTCATTATAATCTTATCCCCTCTAGTTAACTAATACATATATCCTTTTTATCTAATATTTCTCAGCAAGATCTCTTTAAGTTGCCCTAGTTCATTTACTGTAATTTAGCTTCAATCTCACTCATCATTCGTTATCTCAGCAAACCATAATAAAACTTATTTTTTATATGTGAATCATTAACACTCTTGCTAACTACCTCTGAAATTCTATGTTACAACCCAATCACAGGTTTATGATCTTTTATCCCTTAAGAAGAGTTTTACTGTGATGTGTCTGTCATTTTCAGTGCATTGTATCAGAAGTATGTAGAGTTACTTTCCTTTGTTGCCCTAATGAGGATGTAAAATTTTATTCCTGTTTGTAATGGAGTCTCTGAGGCTTCTCTTCTATAAACTTATCATTATAGCTGTCAACAGATATTTGAAGTATAAAAGTATCTTTTTGAGAAGAAAGCATGTATTCACTACCTCTATCACTTATTGTTGGTTCATTGCTAAATTAGCATTTATGGCAGCTAAATGATCATTTTATAACTTCATTTTTTGCCATAATTATTACTAGTACTCATACACAAGTTGAACATTTCCTTTGAATAACCACATTTAACTTAGAATGTGATTAAAACAAAATAGCATTTATTCAGTACAAAAAGTTGAGCAGCACAGATATCATTTTATATCTAGTGTACCATAGATTCAAGTGTATTTTTCTTATATTTTAGCTTCACCATGGAGATTATTAATAAAAGTACACGACATTCTGCAAGTTTTTAAAAATTTTCTACAAATTTCTTTATATGAAATTTTTAAAAATACTTTGACCAATTAGTATGGATTTTGGTAAACTCATATTGGAATGGGTCATTTACTCAAATTCAAATGATACAGAAGTTCTGTGTAACACCCTTAATCTTCTTATGCAGGTTCATTCCAATGTTCTTAAACTAACTTGGCTATATAGC
Source organism: Ctenomys sociabilis (assembly GCA_004027165.1). Lineage (NCBI taxonomy): Eukaryota > Metazoa > Chordata > Mammalia > Rodentia > Ctenomyidae > Ctenomys > Ctenomys sociabilis. The sequence continues at coordinate 21,660 of PVKA01005355.1, read as the reverse complement.
ATATTATATCTCATGAAAATATTTTGTTACTTTTGCACATTATCTAAAGAATCCTCTCAATTGTCTTTCAATAAACATCTAGGCCAAAAGAAATCATCACTCCATTTTCAAAATGACTTTACCTTAATGGCTGTATGTAATGTAGTAGTAAGGAAACAATGGTTGCAATTCTGGAACACGCACACAATGCCAGAAATTCACGAAGATCTTGCCTTGTGAAGGTGTCCTTCATAAGGGAGGTTAAGATCATAGATTTGAGATGGGAATATTTTCCTGCATTGTCCCTGTGGATTTACTAAAAAGAAGAATCGTTAAATGCAGAGGAATTTTCCTTCTTGACCTTGAAGTGGGAGTCAGAGAGGATGGCACTGCAGAAGGGTGGAGAGATTAAAATTTTCTGGAACATGAGATAAGGAAAACAGGCCATGAGAAAGGGTGTGCAGGTGTTTTCTAGCAAATCATTCTTTTGGAGTTAAAAGTAGAATAAAGTTAGAAACAAGAATATATCATTAAAAATTGAAAGAATATATGAGATGAATGAATGAAGGCACAATAAACATTATTGTTACTCCAAACTAATTTAAAGTAACTTTTTTTTTTTACCTGTGGAACAGGAGATTGAACTTCAGACCCTTGCCCTAGCCAGGGAAGCGTTTATTCCATTGAGCCATCTCCTTGGCCCCAAAGTAACTTTTAATCTATATTATTAGCAAAGTCACTGATGACTATGGTATATGTATAATTGAAATGAATGAGAAAATTATGCATTTTGGAAGCAATAGATTTTTAAATATTCTGTTTTAATGTTCTTGCAATGGAGATGAATAAGAACTCAGTATTTTAACACAGGCTTATACTAGTTAAAATTACAAATTGGAGACTTAATCTTTTTCTTAAAAAAAGATGATATAAAAAGCAAGGAAAGTGACAGAATAAAAAAATATTAGAAAGAGCAGAAAGGAAGATGTTCGTGAGGGTAAATACTTCTACAGAAAACAGGTGCAGTTGTGGACTACATCAGTTCAGTTATACCAGAAAACTTTATACGTGACACTGGAGTAAATACACCAAGGAAAAGGCTGATTTTGACAGAAAGAATACATGAAAAATGTCCAATGGTATCATGTATAAGAACCTATTTTTAATTTAAAGATCCAGGTAGATTAAGAGGAAAGGGATGGCAAGATACATACTATTTCACGAATAATCCTAATTTATTTTTTATTTTTTTATTTTTGGCAGAACTGGAGATTAAATTCAGGCCCTTGTGCTTGCCAGAAAAGTGCTTATTACACTGAGCCATCTCCCAGGCCCCTTAACTGTATTAGTTTAAATCAAGACTAACTTTGTAATAAGACAAATAATTAAAGATAAAGGGAGTTACATATATGGATAAATGTATTAGTTCATGCACCTGAGAGAGAGGATGGGATTACAGAATTATTCAAAGGGACAGCACAATAAGAAATCCCTACAATCAGAATGCTACCACCTAAGTTTTGTCATACCAGGGTAAATGCATTAAAGAGAGTCAGGCTGTGGAGGCAGCTGTGGCAGTGCCTGTGGGGCACTATGCAGATGGCTTCAAAGCTCAAGGGCATCCAAGGGTTGCTGAGAACCTGGTCCTGCTTGTCTGGCACAGGTGCACAGTGTGATAGGGCTGTAGCACACGTGCACTAGTTATGGCACTAAGAGTATAACGTGAGATAACCTGGATATGACTTATACAGTAAGCTGTTCCCTGCTGTAGTCCGTGCTGCCTGCGGATGTTTCCAGGATCTTGCAGATGTGTGTTCTTTATACTTAGGGCATCACCGAACAACATCTCCCTTGGCCCCTTCAGCAGGCAAACAACTGGCACAGTTGGTGGCACATAGAGCTGAGTGGTCCCATGCAGGTTGTGGAAACAGACCCCAAAGGCGAAGGAGAGCCCAGGGAATGACTGTAAGCTCCATCAGCCTCAACGTGTCTGCTCATAGCTGCTTTTTTGACAGCTTGGAGGCCGTGGAGGACTGGGAAAGTGTCTGGAGCCCAGTGATATCTTGCAAGCCTTGGAAATGATAAACTCCTCTCCCTCATTATGAAAAAGTGGGATAAGTGGCTTGACTGTTTTTCTCCCTCTTCTGCTGCATAAATCAAGAAGAAGGCCTTGTCTAACAAATAGATCAGCTACAACAGGTAGAGGAGGACCTTGAGCAGCTCTGGCTGCTGCAGAGCTCAGGGAATAAGGCGTGGACAGGTTCTCCTTGCAACGTCTCCAAAGGCCTAAGTCCTGATGTCTAAGGAAAGTACTTTGGTTTTGCATTCTAAGTCAGCTGTTCATGAAGAGTGAGGGTGAGGAAACTCCCAGCCCGGGGAAGAGGATGAGGAGGGCTGCCTGCCTTTAGCCAGCCCATGACATGCATGGCCTCTAAAGCCATGGAGCATCAGGAACTGGCAAAGCACAGCAGACGGTGGGTGGGTAAAAGAGTGCCTGCATGGCTGCTCTGGCTGTGGTAGTATGCAAGCCCACAGAGATGTCCCAAATAGTCCACAGAACCAGAACTCTCCTATGAGATGGGCTCTACAGGATGTACAGAGCATAGCCTCAAAAGCAGTTAATCAGACTGCAAAAAATTGACTGACGGCAGCAGCTTGTCTGATATGAGAGAATCCAGGTGACCTGCTGGAGCAAGGCTCGATCTAGACAGATAACTGCTACATGAATTGGGTACTAATCAAATGATGTTCGCACTGCACTATCACAGCCCAGATGAGGAACTGCTGGTGACACACATGCAAGACGTCCTGCGGAGTGTGCTGACCTGCATGCCCAGGGTCAGGGCAGCCCTTCTGGCATCTTTAGATAGAGATCTGAAAAAACTGTACTGGCAAAGTAGAGAAATAAGGATGAGTGCCCACAGGCAGGGCCTTTCCCCAAGGACAGGGCGTAGGGCCACTGAAGCTAGTGCGCAGTATTTCTGGACTGCTTGCTCCCCGCCTTGCCTTCCCAGATACAGCAGCATTTGTATGTGCTGCTAATGCTGTATGGGCACTTATGCTCTGAGCAATACTGCCAGCGGGCCAGCTCCTGAAGACTAAGCAGCCCCAGGGAAGCTGGAAGAACAGATACTAGCCCCTTTGTACTCTGATTAGGAGACAGGCTGTGGTATCTGTGTCTTAGGAGTCTCAGGAGACCAGAGGCCACACCACAAGTGAAATTCACTATTTACTGATCCCCTAAAACTGTCAGTGGGTACTAGCACTGGTCAATACTAGAACTGAGCCTGCAATAACATGTGCCAACCCAGAGTGTGTTACAGGAATTACTGTGTATATAGAAGTGTATAGACATCATGACATTTTTGTCTGGAGGGCCAGGTGACTCTGGGCACAAGACCCTCACCTCCATGCCTGTGTGACATTTAGATTTACTTGCTGAATGAATACAGAGATGAACATACTGACTGGTGCCCAGCTAGACACTGCACAGGGAGAAGTCTATTGGGAACTCCCATGGTAAATCAGGGCCATCCACACAATGCCGTACTGACGTACTGACTCTCTTTCCCCTCTGGCCAAGTGGACTTTGTGCTTGAAGCAGTTCTGGCTACCTGGAGGCCATGAGGAGATGGGGCAGGCTACCTTGAAACTGGAAGAAGCAAGAGTGCTTCTGCTTAGATCTATTCAGTATTGCTGATACTATGTTCTGCTTAGATCTATTCAGTATTGTTGGTGCAAAACCCAGACAAGTTGTGGAAAATGACTGTAAAGACAGTCCTGATGCTAACAGTCAGAACCAATTCACCTTTACATGGAGGGCAAGCAATGGATCCTCTAGATGTTGCCACAAAATATTTGAATAGCCCGACTTCGTGTCCTAGCCTGGTGGCCTAGGACCTGGCCACCTGGATCAAGCTATTGTTTGTATTAATGATATTACCTTAACCAAATTGTTTTGCAGATTTGAAATCTGTCATGCAGTCCAAAGGAAGCTTTGCTGGCATGGGGTGGCCATTGACAAAGACAAGGTTCAGGAAACCTGCTTGTCTGTCAAATGGTTGGGTGTTACGTGGTCAGGCAAGAACAGACCCATGTGCCAATTACATGCCTACATGAGCTTGCCAGGCTTCTGGAGGATGTACTACACCTAGCTACCCTGCCCTTCCCTTGACACCAGATGACCTAGCATGGCATAAGATGGGGCTGTGCAGGTGTAGCAGAAGCTGCTTTCAAGACTCAAAGAGAGCTATTGCGCAGGTGCAAGCCCTTCAAGTCATCAACCATAACCTGCCACTTACTCTAACCATCAGGGTAAATGGTGATGCATTTGACTGGAGCTTGTGGCAGAAGTAGGCGAAATGAAAGCCCCTGTTAGGGCTTGGGCACAGTTGTAGGAGGGAGCCAAGAGCTGGTATTCCCTGATTGAGAAACAGCAGCCCAGTCTGCTGCTCTGCAAGCCTGCAAGAAATCATGAGCCAGACAGAGTGATGTTTATGTCCATGCACAGCAGAGTGCTATTTATGTCCTGTCCCAAGAGTGAGTTACTCAGGACCTCACTCTCTTGCTTTGGGAACATATCACCAATACCAGCTGATGTTGGATGTACTGATGGGCCTAGCTATGCTCCAGCCCTGCAATGAACAGGAGCTGTGGTCCATCCCAGTACAGATGTATTCTGGTTTGAAACCAGGAGAAGCAGGGGAAGCCAATGAACAGAGTTGTGCAGTCTGATTGCTTGTGATGAATGAAGGAGACCCCCTACATGTGTGTGCTGTGTCGAGGTTCCTGACACTTTGGATGTCTACTTGGGATACTCAAGAGTGACAGTACCACAGGGTACCCACCTGTGGTGAGATGTATGGAAGTGTGGTCAGAAAGCTGATATTACCGGATCTCGTGGCTCAGAATATAAGCTCGTCCTCTTGCTGGGAAATGACTCAACTGATGCCTTGACCAGGCATTGCCATCACTGACTGCTAGGAACATCATTTGCCAGAAAATCTGACTGCTGATGCTGATAGGAACATCTGACTAGTGGCAAGGACGATAAACTCAGCCCTGCTAAAGGAGGCACTTACACGAAACATGGCCCAAACTTTGAATGTTACACACAAGACTTTGATGTTGCTTATGAATGAAATTGTTCAAACAAAAAAATTCAATTTTGCAAAACTACATGGCTTTTGATTTTTCATTATACATACTTGTGCCATGTTACGTACTGAATGCTACATTTATATACCCCTGATCTTTCAGGGGTGGGTTGTAAGGAACCACTCATACTAATTCAAAGCTCAGGGGCATCTAAAGACACCTGAGCAGGTGACTCTGCTTGCCTAGCACAGGTGCACAAAATTATGTAACCTTGGCTTAGCATAACATACACTGGTTATGACACTGTGCAAGGATGTACAGAACATAACAAGCTATATAAGAATAATAAAGATGCAGATGGCTCCCTGCTCTGCTCCGTGCTGCCTATTATTGTTGTCTTGCAGATGTATATTCTTTAACCTTGGGACCTTACCCCCTAAAATCTCTCTCGGGCAGCTGAGTAGATCAACAGTGAAGAAACTAAGCATATTCATGCAGGAAGACCTCCATAATTGATTCAGGCAGTGGTAAGGATTCCAGGCAGGTGGAATGCATTTTGAAATGAAGGAGTATTTTAAGAGACATTAATAGTAATGTGCCTTAAAAATTTAAAAAGTTTCACCATTGCCTTCAATTACATTTTGGGATGCAGAAGTTGGAATATAACAGTAGTATGAAAATAATCGTGTAGTTTTAACAGGCTCCAGGACCCTAAGCTAGTCATTTTAAATGACGTTATAACACATTCTCCATGGAATGATTTGTTAAAAAATAATATAAATAATTACACAAGATGCTATCATGATATATTTGTTGGCAAGTAATTTAAATACATGTAATTAAGTGCTATAAATTCTAGTCTGCCTGTATATCCCATTGTATCTGTTCTCACTGTCCTGACTAACTACAATGGATCAAAGATCACTAATGGATAAAACAATCAAGGAGATAGCATGACCATAAATTAAAAAGAGAATAAAAGTTTATCAAATGAGATTTCTGTTGGATGAATTCCAAAACTCCCATTAGCCATCCACCACTTTCCTAGTACTTAAGAAATAACAATAAGAAAAATTACAGAAAAAAAAAAAAAACTATAAAAGGACAAAGTACAATGCACTTACCTTAGGCATTTCCAGAATTCTTGCAGGAATGCCCATGCATTCCTTACTCCCCCAAATTTTTCTATGAGACTACATCTAAGAGGCATGAGCAGCTGACAATGTTTTTAATGCTTTCAGCTGCTTAGAAATCCTTTCCATATGTGTCACATCCATGTTGAAAATTAGTTTACTTTCCTTGAACAAAGAGAAAGGAGCAACTACAAAATAAGTTTTGATGCTATATTTCAAACCTCTTTAATGTTCCATGCATGCTATATGGAAGATAATCTGAATCTTGTATCTAAAACATATTTTCTGCTAACATTTTCTCAGGAAAAATGGGAGTACATAATATGGGAGTTTTGAGAGTAACATCGAGGTTAAGAGTGGAGAGAACACTTGTCATACAGAAAAAAAAAAAAGAAAGCAAAGACAAAACATCCTTAGATTTCCTAAGTGATCAGCTCATCCCAGATATTCTAAATAAAACTTCCTACATCTGATTTTTAATTTATAATTGATCCTTATCTAACTGACTTGCTATTGATTCTGTCACCCCACTCCAATGGACTCTAACTTGAGCATCTGTTACTTCTCTAAAGCTTATAATGAATTCATCATGTGCCAAATATCTGCATGCTTCCTGTTCCCCCAAATGAGCCTTCTATCAAGTGAACACTCTCTTGCCCCCTCTTCTCCCTAACACATAAGGGTGTTTCTGAATTTCTTACCAAGTACCTATAAACCATAGATGATGTCCTTTCTTGTATCGAAATTATAACAGAACTCATATGTGGAGTCACGTTATAGCAAGAATGTATTAATCTTTAAGACATTTCTAATTTCTTAATTAAATAAGAAATTCACATCTTTTATTTTTGTGATTAAATATCAAAAATTCATGGAATTTCTAGAAATCATGGTTTACATTCAATAATAATGTCATGTATCCTTTTAAGCTGGTATTTTATTTTCTCTTTTTTCTTGGTTTTATCTTCCATTTGCATTCTTTGTCTTCTATTTTAATTTCACCTATAACTTATTTAGACGTTGTTTCTTGACTCACAAGACAAATGTTTGACACTTATTTGTAATGTCTAGTTTAATTACTGTGTGTTCAGGAAAAATGCTTTTGACAATTGCAGTATTTTGTTATTGACTGATCCAGCATATTGTTAAACTTTTTATGTAGTCTATAAAGAAAGAATATGCTTCAACATTTAATGTAGTATTTTTATAAAATTTTTTGGTTCATATTTGTTAGCAGCATTGTCTATATTTCTAGCATTTTTAATAATGAGCTGGCATGGTTTCAACTTTCCAAAGAATGCTTTTACATCTACTACACTGACTAATTTTACTGCTGTCTCAATATTTTATAACTTTTTATAAATATAAAAGTGCTATTATTTGGCTATAATTACTGATTTACTTTCCAAATTAAACTAAAAATGGTAATTTATATGTGAATCTCTTCTTTAGCCTTTCTTCTTTTTTGATATATTATAACATCATATATTTATTATATTTTGTGGTAAGAGCCTTCACAAACCTTTTTTCTAGCTGTTCTGGAATATACAATACATTATAACTGAGGTCCTGTACTGCATAACACAGCAGAACTGATTCTATTTGTCTACTGACAGTGCCCTAGCCACTTATAAGCATCTCTTGATCTTACCTGCTTTTCAGTTCAACTTTCAGATGGTCACTTTTCTATGCTGTGCTTCCATGTGGTCATTGTTTTTATATTCTACTTAGAATTGAGTTCATGAAGTGCGTATGTTTCTGTGAAGCATTTTGCACTTCATAATATTCTCTTGGTCCATACATATTGTATCAAATGATAATTAACTATCTTTTAAAAGTTAAATGACATTCCACTTAGTATATGCCAAATTTTCTTTATATATCCATTCACTATGGGAAATTTAGGTTCATATTCAAATCACTGCTGTTGTAATACTGCAATGAACATGGGGGTGCACCTATCTATACATTCAATATGTTGATTTCAATCCCTTTGCATAAATGTGCCAGAACAAGACTATTTAATCTCATAGTAGTTCTGTTTTTTGTTTGATGATAAACAATGTAAATGTTTTCCAAAATTACTTCATTGGTTTACGTTGCTACTCATCAGGTGTAAGAGTTCTCTTTATGCACTTGCTAGCACGTGCTCTTTTTTATTTTATTTTATTGAAGAACAAACAGCAATGAGACAGTTTAAAATCAAATTAGTAAGGCAGATTCAATAGTTTATACGTGGTATATTGTTTTTGTACTGATTTTTTGTTGTACGAGGTGCTTTATTGATATTCTACTTACAAAAGCCATTAGAGCAGATGCCTCTAATCGATGAATTTAGAGAATTTAGCTGTATACTTATTTTTTAAAGCTGAATTATACTACAGTTTCAATAATTAATCCTACCTTCTTGTCTTCCTAGTGGTTGTCCATAGTACAAGAAGCTAACAGAATATCCTGTCCAAACACTATTAGTGCAAATCTTGCTTCTCATAGAATTATACAGAAGTACTGCATATTTAACCTAGCTGTACTGTTTATACAAACACAGAATGGTTCTTCCTTTGTATCTCCATTTTTGTTTAGTCCTGTAAAAGATGGGCATTCCATTTTTACTCAATTATTATAGTTGTCTGAACTCAATGAAACAATAAAACACAGTCCAGAAGTCCACAATAATACTAGGTTATCTGAAGGAGTTATGGAGCTATATATAGCTCAACTTATTATTATGGCCCCATGTTATATACCTCGTTTTTATGTTTTTCTGCTGGATAGTTAAGACCGAGATAAAATAAGACCTATATAAAAAAAAAAAAAAAAAAAAAAAAAAAAAAAAAAAAAAAAAAAAAAAAAAAAAAAAAAAAAAAAAAAAAAAAAAAAAAAAAACACGTAGCTTTTGTATCCGATGAGGTCAGCCACGTTAGCTCAGGTTTATTTTGTCCCCCAGTCCCTCACTCTGTAGATCCTTTGTCAGTATGAACCATGTGGATGTGTCATGGCCATGGCTTGACCACTTTGCTCTCTGTGAGAGACTAAGAGAATGTTTTCTGTCTATGTGACTCTCCTTAGGCACACTATACATCATCTATCACATTCCTCTGTGGCTCCATAATCTCCTTGATCAGAAAATTTAGGGCACAACTGAGTTCCCTGAAGTTACAGTGTAGGGCCTCCGTGTCCTGAGTCTTCACGGACCTTGAAAGGTTATGGCTGATCTTGAGGCTCTTCCATTTCTCAAAATTTGATCTGTGAATTTAGGTTGTTAACCATTTCTGGAGAAGCTTATTAATGCCCTGCAACATATGCAGTTCACTTTACCCTATGTATCTGACTAAATTCTTTTTAGTTGTACATATCTGTTTGTATTTCTTCTTTTGATTTCTTCTACTACAGAGACTATACGATATTTGTACATGTGTGTCTGCTTTATTTCACTTATGAGTATGTAATCAAGTGGCATGCACTTCAGTATAAATGCTTCAAGTTTATCATTCTTTATAGCCAAGCAATATTCCATTGTTAAGAAATACCACAACTTTTTCAACCATTCCTCATGTGACGGGCATCTTGGTTGTTTCCAAGATTTGCTGTCACAAACAGTGCTACTATAAACATAGGTACATGTATATCACTATGATATAATGTTTTCAGTTCCTCTGGGAAAATTCCCAGTAGGAAGATAGCCGGTTAGAATGGGATTGCAAATCCTACTTTTATGAGGAGACTTCACACTGATCTCCACAATGGTTGCACCAATCTACATTCCCTCCAGCAATGGAGAAGTGCTCCCTTTTCCCTACATCCTTGCCAACATTTGTTGTTGGTTGATTTCTTTATGATAGCCATTCTTTCTGGAGTGATGTGGTATCTCAGTGTTGTACTAACTTGCATTTCACAGATGGCTAGTGATGTGGAGCATTTTTTCATATATTTATTTGCTTCTTTAATTTTGTCCTCTGAGAAGTGTGTATTCATCTCAGATGGCCATTTCTAGATTTGATCTTTAACTTTGAAGGCCTTAATAGTTCTTTATATATTCTAGAGAGCAGACATTTGTCTGAGTGCTTATTAGGATATTTTCGAAATGTGTGGGGTGTCTTTTCACTTTGTTAACAATGTCATTTGATGTCCAGAAACTTCTCAAGAAGAATTGATCCCCTTTGTTAATTCCTTCAAGTGTATCCCCGGCTAATAGATGTTTGTTCATGAACTCTTTGCCTACTCCTATGTCTTCACGAGTTCCTCCTACTTTGTCTTCCAGGAGATTGAGTGTTGCTGTTTTAATGTTTAGATCTTTAATCCATTTTGACTTTAACATACTGCATGGTGATAGACCTGGGTCAAGTTTTAGATTTTGGCATGCAGAAATCTAGTTTTTCCAGCATCACTTGTTAAAGAATCTATCTTTCTTCCAGTAAGCATGTTGGCCCATTTGTCAAAGACCAGTGGCTAAGTGTGTTTGCAGAGGCCTCTGCATCTTCTAATCCATTCCATTGATCATCTGGTCTATTTTGCTGCCAATACCATGTTGCTTTTATCACAGTGGCTTTGTAGTATAATTTCAAGTCAAGAATTGTGATGTCTCCTGCCTTGTCTTTCTTGGCCAGGATTGCCTTTGCTATTCTAGGTTTTTTGTGGTTCCAAATAATTTTAGGAATGATTTCTCTAGGTCTGGGAAGTATGTTGGTGGACGTTTGATAGCGATTGCATTAAATCTGTGCAGCAGTTTTGGGAGTATGGCCATCTTCACGATGTTGCTTCTTCCTATCCAGGAGCAGGGAATATTTTTCCGGTTTCTGAAGTTCTCTATGATCTCTTTTCTTAGGGTGTCATTATTTTCCATGAAGAGGTATTTGACTTCCTTAGTTAAGTGAATCCCAATGTATTTCTTTTTCTGTGGTGCTATTGTAAAAGGTATTGTTTCTATAGTTTCCCTCTTAGTGTGTTTGTTATCTGTATAGAGGAATGCTATTGATTTTTGAGTATTGACTTCTTATCCTGCTGTGGTAATGAATTTGTGTACCAATTCTAGGAGCTTATTGGTGGAATTTTTTGGGTCTTCCACGTAAAGGATTGTGTCATCTGCAAATAGTGATAAAGTAACTTCTTCTTTACCTGTTCTTATTCCTTTAATTTCTCAATATTTTCTAATGGCTCTTGCTAATGATTCCTACATTGAATAGGAAGGGAAATAGAGGACATCCTTGTCTTGTACCTGATTTAAGAGTAAAAGATTTCAGTTTTTCCCCATTTAGAATTATATTAGCCACTAGGTTGTTGTAGATGGCTTTTATCTAATTCAGTTAGAGCCCATCTATTCCAAATTTTTGTAGGATTTTGAATATGAATGAGTGTTGGACATTGTCAAAAGCTTTTCTTCAATTCAGATGATCATGTGTCATGTGTTATTTACATTTCAATCTATTAATATAGTATATTATATTTATAGATTTTCTAATATTGTACCATACTTGCATCCCTGGGATAAAACATGCTTGGTCATGGTGTGTGGTCCTCTTTATGATTTGCTGTATATTGTTTGTTAGGATTTTATTGAGGACTTTTCCATCTATGTTCATGAGGGAGATGGCCTGTAGTTCTTTTTTGGTTGTGTCATTCCCTGGTTTTAGAATCAGTATAACACTTGCCTCCAGAAATGATTTTAGGAGAACTGCTTCCTTTTCAATTTCATTGAAGAGTTTGAGGAGTGTAGGGATTATATCGTTTATAAATTTCTTGTAGAATTTGGCTGTGAATCCACACAGACTTTCACTTTTCTTTATCGGTAGGCTTTTTATTATGTTTAATATTTTGTTGGTTGGTATTGGCTCATTGAGAGTTGTTATACTTTCTTTGTTCAGTTTTGGTAATTTGTACCTTTTGAGGAACCTGTCCATTTCTTCTGTCTTCTTTTTGTGAGCTCTGCTCCATGCTCTCCTTGCCTTCATGGTATTTGAAGAGAAGTTGGTGTAATTCTGATGGATTTTCCTTTGAATGTTATCTGCTTCTTCTCTCTAGCAGCTCTCATTATATTATTCTTTTTTTGGATTTCTGGGATCTTCACTATTATATGTCCCAGTGTGTTTTTAGTTGCGTTGAAGTTATTTAGTGTTCTGTATGCTTTGCTTACCGGAATGTTGGATTGTTTCCTCACATTTGGGAAGTTTTCGGCTATTACTTCTGCCCATATTTTTTTATATCGTTTGTATTGACTCCTTTATTGTCATTGATATCAATTAATCTCACATTGTTCATCTTGGCATCATCTTGCAGGTGATGGATTATTCTTTCCTGCATTATCATTGTTTTTAACAGATCCTTTCTCACCTTTTTACTAGCTGCAAAAGAATCTTTAAGATCTGAAAGTCTGTCTTCACGATCACTCAAACATTTTTGTAAACCCATGATTGATATTTTTAGTTCTTGTATATCTCTTTGACTCTGCTTCATGCATTCTATTTCTTTTCTTTATTGCTCATTCCAGGAATCCATCATATTTCTGTTCTCCTATATTTTTGTTCTATCAATATCTTCTTTAGAGGTAGCTATTAATTCTTTTATTGCAGAGTTTTTTTTTTTTTCCAAATTGGATTTCCTCTATATATTTCTGGTGTTGATTCTCTACTTTGGATGCTATGATTTCAAAGAATTCTTTTCATTTCAGAAATTATTTCTGCTTTGAGTTCCTCTTTACCTTTCTGCTGTTGTTTCTCTGCTGGAGACATTGTTAGTTCATACGTTTCATATAGAAAAGTGTTCTCTGCACTGTTCTGGGTGGGCTTTGGGTTTCCCCCATACATTTCTGGATTTGTTTCATTATTTCAGATGCTATGTATTCAAAAATTTCTTTTTTTATTGTCAGGCATTAATTCTGGTCTGAGTTCCTCTGTACCTTTATGCTGTTGTTCCTTTGCTTCTGCCTCTGTTAATTCATTCATTTCTGCTGAGTTAGTGTCCTCTGCACTTATTGGTGGACTTGAGGCCTGAGATTGCCTTTTGCTTCTTGTCTTTGTCATTTTATATAGCACTGACCTCTGACCTTTGGTATAGAGCTTTGGTGCAGTTCCAATCTTAACACGTTATGTGATTCAAGTGTCAGTCTACTAAGTTTGAGATTATCCAGTTATGCTTAGCCTGGATCTAGCTTTTGTGTTCAGTTCCTTTTTGCTGCAGCTCTTCTGGTACAGCTGTGAGCTTTTGGTTCCCCTCTGTTGTGTCCCTGGTCCAGGGAATACTGGGGAGTGCAGAAGCCCTCCCCCACACTCACCAGGCTGGGCGAGGGTGGTTCAGATGGCAGGAGGACTCGCAAAAATTCTCACTCACTTGATGGTCTTGGGGGTAGGGGCTCCGGGGAGTTACTGTGCAAGTTGGGCTGGGGTGTCCCAGGCTGACCACTCACTCTCTTGGAAGTATGAGAGGCAGGCTAGCCTTTCTTCTTACAAGGAATTCATCATTCAATACTCTCCACTCAATAGAGATGGATATAGAACTTGTTTTATAATTTGGAGACTTGATTTCTAGATTATCTAATTTAGTTCCAGTTAACTGCATTCTGTCTTCAAAAAATAAATTAGTGATTTATCTGCAATGTGTATACATGCAGAAATGTCAGCTTTGAATAGAAAAATTAATTCCACATTAATGAATTAATAGAGGAGCCTGAAACAAATGATATTAAAATAAAAGTAAGCAGCTAAATTATTGCTGATGAACAACTTGCTATTGGTAATGTATGGTATAAGAGGTTACAGTGTTAGAAAACATTACAGGAAATATAAGTCCAGTCTCTCAAAAAGTATTCAAAACTACCAATAGTCCAGTTAGTGTGCTCATTTAACAAAATTATCACAGGACTCTGCTTTGTGAATTGCCATTATTTTACTTACATTTTTATGGTTCACTTAAATTTGACTTCTATTCATGTCGATGGCAGCCATTGGAAACGCACTCTGGCTCCTAGTGAACTCCTTGCAGTATTCATACTTGGATTTTCTGGGGTGATACGTAGCATGACAGTGTATTCTCAAGGTAAATCCACTAGCAGAGACACATGTGAAGTCACAGATGAAGGTAGTAGTGGAGATGGGTGTAGAGAAGGAGATGAGTGACCGTAACAAGTACAGAGAAAGGGGAGGAGGAGAGAGAGGGAAAGAGTGTGAGGGAGGCAGAGGGGAATGTGGGAGCTATATCCTTTTCATTCTTAAGCTTTTAAAAATATTTAGGATTGTTGCCATCATACTGTAATGTTCAGAGTCATTTCAAGCTCCCACTCAGATGCAAGTAATAATAGCATTAATCCACTTGATGGCAGGAAAAATGTCATATGCACAACAATTACTTTTAAATATAACTTTCTATATTGCTTGTGCTTTGTAAAATGTTCAGATTGAGGAAAAAGTATAGGTGACTCAGAGAATACAGTGTTTTATAAGATCAATTGGGATATACTGATTTTATTCTAAGGATACTGGAAACATATTAATAAATTTTACATTAGTAGAAAATCAGAATGCTAAAAACATTTTGGTATGTGATTAATTTGTAAGAAAGGAGTTTGTCTGAATAAACAGAATATCGTAGCTGCTTCTTTGAAAACCATACACAGATTACAACACAATCAGATAAACTCAGAAAGAAGTGCAATTTGAAACAGTAAGGTTGCATGATTAGCTGACTGTGAAAATTGAAGAAAAATGAATCAAGTGGCAAAATTGTTTCTCACTTCATGAACTTGTTGAGTCATATAAAGTACAAAAATAAGTATCTTTGAAGGAGAAATTGTAATACATGCTCTGTTTTAGGTAGATAGTTTGTGTAAGAAGTTGAATACTTTCAACTGAAAAGTATACAAAAAAAAATGAAAACTAAGAGATGATTTCCTAAAACTGGTTAGAAGTGAAAGAAGAATAAGTCCGCAGTAGTCTTCTGACACATGGAAACTTGAAGTGCTAACTATAATAGCTAATATAAAGGCTGGCCAGATAGCTTAGGCAAGCTGGGCATGGTGGCACAGGCCTGTAATCCCAGCACTTGGGAGGCTGAGGCAGGAGGATTGTTGTGAGTTCAAGACCAGCTTAAGCTACAAAGTGAGTTTAAGGCCAGCCTGAACTGCCTAGTTAGACCCTGTCTCAAAAAGACAAAAAAAAAAAAAAAAAAAAAAAAAAAAAAAAAAAGAAAGAAAAAAAGAAAAGAAAAGAAACAGATAGCTTAGGCAGCTGCAGGAGATTAAAGTGCCTGCTTAGGCAGCTGCAGGAATCGGGTTTGATCCCTGGTATGCCCTGCTGGTCCTGCCCCCACGGCAGGATGAGACAGAGATTGAGACTGGGTGTGGTGGCACCTACCTGTAACCCCATAGCTTGGGAGGCTGGAAACAGTAGAATCGCTATGAGTCTAATCTGAGTAGTCAGACTCTGTAGAATCTGTACTAAAATACAAAAACAAAAGCTAATATATGTAAATATATCTACATTTTTATCTACATATATAATTACATATTGTATATGTGTAGATATACATATTTGTACTCCTTATGTTATGAGCTGTATTTTCATTGCTTTTTATAAATGATTTTGTTTGATCTTAAAAAATCATAGAAAAATAAATGTTCTAAAATACTTCAGAAATTATTTAAAGGAAGAGGTATTGGATTTGCATGGCAGCTGTTCTACACCTGAGAACAGTGACATTTTTCTCCAGCTGTCAGTGCGCTTTACATACTACTCTAGGGAATATATTTGTCTTAAATTACTCAAACACATATGTAATCCCCAGAATTTCAATCTGGTATATATTTCATAGGATAAATCAATAATTTACTGAAATAATTCTCTAAATACTGAAAGGAATAAATAAATCAATGGTTAAAGATCTAAGGTCAACAATTCTTTTTGCACTGGAAACTTATTCGGACTCCAATGTTATCGCTCTTGGGACATTTGCCCCTCTGCTATCATAGTACCAGGTACTATAATTCAAAAACTGTGCTGAAGCAGCCCTCTGGGTGCCCACAGCTATGCAAGGCCATAGCTGCCCCTTCGCACTGAGGTCCTTGCTCTGTATCCTCTTATCCCACATCTTCTCAACCTCCATTTCCTGTTTTCTTTAACCCATCAACCACTACATGAATAGATGTTTCCTATCATAGTTTCTCCTTTGTTCTCCCCAGCTCTTGTGTACTGGGGTGTTTAAACCACATATCCTCTTTTCTGCTACCCAATGTTTCTATGGACCCTTGTGGTAAATATTTAGCAGTGCTTACTGAGCTTTTGTCCTCTGACATTTCAGAGATTCCTGAATCTCCCTTATGTGTTTTAGAAGTAGTATCAAGATATCATTATATTTTCAACTTCATTTAAAAAATATTTTTTACAATGAACTTGTTGCAATTTTTAGATTCTTATTGGTAATCATTGTCAAACATATTCAGCTCTTTCAATTTAAAATGCTTATTTTATCCTTATTAGTAGATCTACAGTTGTAACCTTGTTTCTTCCTGATGACTGCCTTAGCTTGTATAAATTGTGATAATTAAACGGGAAAACTGTAAATGGTGAATCTTATGATACTCTTTCTTTATGTTGTTTTCTCTTGTTGTTTTTGTATTTTTAAGGAAGGATTTACAGGGTGTTCAGGGTCTCATTACTAGATTGGACCTGTAGAGATCCACCTGTTTACAGCTTCCTAAGAGCTGGGATTACAGATGCATGCCACCACACCCTATCTCAATTGCCTTCTCAGAGCACCCTGGGAGTGGGCCCGGGACAGTAGGGTTGGGGATCAAACCTCCCAACCCCTGCGCCTGCTTGCAGGTGCTTTAATCTGCTGAGCCCAATCTTTTGGTACTCTTACCATTAAATAAGGTAAAATATTCTGTCATAATCTCATTGAAACATCTGTGTCATTTTTTGTTGAAAACTGTTGAAATGCTTTCAGCAGGTCCCTGCTTAATGTGATGCTATGTTTAAAGTACTATAAAGAATTCCATATGAATATATTCTAATGAATATTACTCATAGTGCTTATGTTTTGTTTAACTGCATTGTGATATAATTTTGTGTGATTTTATTGCTTATACAAATAATAATTTATAAATTAAAAACGTCAAAAATTTGTCTAGTGATTTTTTGTGACCACCAATGAATCATTTAGTAATATTAATGGAAGTTTAGGTATATTATAAAGAAAAGTAATTAAGTAACATATCTTGACTACAAGGTACTTCCAAGATTGCATATTACGTATTTGTTGAAGGAATGTTTGTAAGTCCGAAGTTATACTGGAACACCATTCTACTGATTGTATATAAACTATATTAAGTTCACATTTTATTATTGACACATTTAAGTTGACATTTTATTTTATTATTATTATTTTTTGTATTTTAGGAGTCTACAGGGTGTTTGAGGTCTCACTACTAAATCAGACTCATAGTGATCCGCCTGTTTACAGCCTTCCAAGCGCTGTGACTACAGGTGTGGGCTACCACGGTCAGTCTCAATTGGCATCTCCGGGAGCCCTGGGGGTAGAGTGGGCACACCAGGCCTGGGAATCAAACCCCTGGTCCTTGCACCTACTTGCAGGCACCTTAATCCACTGAGCTATTTGGCCGGCCCCATATTGACATTTTAAAGAAGAATGAAAAGAGCATCCTATTATCTGTATGGAGAAGCATTTATGATATAATTTTCTTATTTATAAAATGATGATCAAAACTGCTTTTGAAAAGTCAAATCATAGTCAAATATTTTCAAAAAATTAAAAATTACCAAGAAAAGTATTTTCAAAACTTATCTGATGTTTTTATAAAAATTCTCTTGACCTTTGGTTTGGCATTGAAGTTATTTTGTGAGATCCTTTTAATAATGGAATGATAGAAAATAACTAACAAATATTTGTTCCATGAAACAGTGTAAGAATGTCTTTTATTGGTATCTACGTGCTTTGTGAAATATTCTTGAATATATATATATATATATATATATATATATATATATTTGAGACAATCACAAATATATATATATATATATATATTCAAAAATGTGATTGTTTCAAAAATATTTTTAAAAATATTATTTCAATTTGGTGAATTATTTAAAATTACTGTCTTTTCTACATTGTCTCACATGGGAATGTTAAAGACCATAGATTTAGTTGAGTAAATTAAGACTATTGCATTTGCAAATAAACGAATTGGTGTTATTACATTTAGGCTACAAGAATATTATGGAAGCTGGGCGTGGTGGCGCATGCCTGTAATCCCAGCACTCGGGAGGCAGAGGCAGGAGGATTGTTGGTGAGTTCGAGACCAGCCTGAGCTACAAAGTGAGCTTAGGCCAGCCTGAACTGCAGTGAGACCCTGTCTCAAAAAGACAAAAAAGACAAAAAAAAAGAGAATATTATGGAAATTAAAATATGAAGTGTAACAATATTGATAGGAAGACTTAAAATGAATCTATTTATCAGCAAAAGAGCAGCAATGGCACTGGCTGTGCACTGTAATCTTAAGGTGTTTGATGCGTGACTGATCTACAAATACCAATATTTCTATTTAAACATATCGAGCAGGCCCCAGGACCCCAGGTGAGCCATGTTAGACACTGAAATCAGGTACCGTTGTGACACCTGTGATCCCAGCCCTGGGAGGCTGAGACAGGCAGATCACTACAAGTCCAAGCTGCCTAGTGAGACCCTGTATCAAATAGATAAATAAATATATAAATAAAGGCCTGCCAGATAGCTCAGAAAACTAAAGTATATACTTAGACAGGCACAGGGACCAGACTTGGATCCCCATCTTACTGTGCCCAACTCATCCCAGGGACTTTCTGAGACAGAGATCGAAACGGGGTGCAGTGGTGCATGCCTGTGATCTTAGTGCTTGGAGGCTAAAAGCAGGAGAATAACTATGAGTCCAGTCTATGCAGTGAGATTCTATAGGCCCTGTACTGAATGTATAAAATAAATAAATAAATAAATATAGTTTATTGTCCAAGGTTCTGTACTTTTCCCCAGTTTTAACTGAAATTAAGTGTAATATTCAAAAGTACAACAATGGAGGGCAAAAGAAAACTTTAGAAGAAAGCATAATAATTCTTGGAAATTCAGAAAATGAAAGCTGAGTACTTTTTATGAAGAACAAGATATAGATGACTATTGAAATAATTCATATAACCCTTGAAATGTTTAGAATTTAGATAAATTTAGTAGCATGCACATAGCTCGTATCAAGTGGATTGGTTAAAAACCAAGCATCATCCTTCACGCTTTGCCCAAAGAAATACAGATCATTCATTATGTGAAAGGCTAGGGCCAAAATGTGGCTGATCTTGCGGCTCTTCTATTTCTCCAATTTTGATCTGTGAACTTAGGTTTTTAACCATCCAGAAGAAAAGCTGATTAGTATCCTGTAGCATATGCCGTTCAGTTTGCTCTAACTATCTGATTCAATGTTTTTAGTTGTTGTTGTACATTTGTATTTGTATTTCTTCTTTTGACTTATACTAGGGAGACTATGTGAAAGATTTTACAAAGCATACCCAGAGTTCAATGACACAAGCATAGCAGGACGAGCCTGTGTGGGAATGCATGTGCTTCAAGCATGTGGTTGCCCTTTTGACTCTATTTGACAAGGGTTTTGAATATAGGGAAAAGTCAGGTCTTTTAGTGAATGTGATAAAACTTTAGGAATTGGAAAGGGACTGCAGGGAAACCATGTACTTGTGGAAGTAGCCAAAGAGAGCTCTCTAGGAGAGGAATCTGAAAAGCACAGTGCAATTTTGTTGTGCTAAAAATCATAGCTTATCCCAGGAAGAGCTGCTTGGCATGCTTAGGCCAGTCCAATGAAGTAATGGGAAGACTTTTACATAAGGACATAGACAAAATTCATCTTGTGAAGGATTAGCTAAGGCATCCACACTTGATCATGGCCTTACCTAGCCTCATCCATCAGTGTATCCACTCCAAAATTTGGTGTCCAAAGAATGGGTAACGAAGGCTTTCAAAAGAGCATTGCTAAGGCAAATACAGAGAGCACAATGCAAGATCTTCTCCATAAACTTTGCCTTGATGTTTCCTTAAAGCCATCGAAAGAAGCATGAACTACAAGAGCAATATATCATGAAATCTCTGCCAATAAGAAAATGAAATGTATTTATCACTGTACGAAACCCCTAGGTATTCTCTATGCTCTGCTCTGTATCCTGAAAATGTAAGATCACATACTATATATCACATGAAATTTTTGTTTCCAGTTAGATTCTGCCAGGAGGAGACACATTTGTCTTGCTTTGCTTCCACTCAGACAGAGGTCAGGTAAAATGACTTTCAAATATAACAGTTTCCCTATGCTCAGGATTCTTCTCCTTCAGCACCGCATACTGTGCAGAGAGTACTGGATGCTATTCAGCATGAGGTTTGCAATATTCTCATTTACATACACAAGTACAATTGATTGCCTTTGTTATAGACTTCAGGATTTTATCACACTCCAGAGGACAAAAATAAAACAAAGGAAAACAAAGACTGTGAAATGTATCTAAAATAATACAAATGAGTTTTTCCTCTAGAAAATATACATCTCTCTAAATCAAATTCTCCTTTTGTCTAGTTTTAATATAATGTTGATATAACGAATGAGGCAAGCATAACTGTGACACATGCTCGTCTTGTATGTGTATGAAAATCATGTTTTTCAAAACTTGATAGGCCTATGTATGCAAATCCTAATTAAAAAGAAAACCTCCAGAAACATAAACAATATGTGCTGCACACTTGTACGAAAACAAATAAACAAACAAAACAAAATCAAGAGCCAGATCTAGCAGGAAGAGGGGAAAGGAAGAGGGTCAGTAAATGAACTAAGATTACAAATATTTAATATTAAATAGATGAAAATAACAAGCAATGGCAAGGTCATACACCAGACATATGTACTAATCCACTTCAGTTAAAAAGTCTTTCAACCACAAATATTTGATGTGCTTTATTTTCTTCTGCTAATATTTCCAGGAGTAAAAAGAGTTCAAAGATTCAGTAGCAACTAACAGTTGTTTTACATTATATTTATAGTGTGGTATGCTAAATCTAAGACAGTGAGCAAAGAATTTGTTTTAGGACAAAATATCAGACAGTAGCTATTCTAGTAGGTATTATAGTTATTTAGGGAATTTCCATAAATAGACAAAATGGTAAGTGAATTAAATACATGCTTTTTATTTTTATACTAACAATGCAATATGAGCAGTTTCTTTAAAATAGTATCAGCTCATACTAATTTATGAGATTTATTTTCAAGGAAGCTGACAAAAAAACTATGCTCAATAATTTAAAATTCTAAAATGATAAAAAAGTAAAAATGATCTCTAGAAAATGTTTTTATTTTCATTTTAATCTAGCTTACTTTGAGTTATTATAAAGTTAAAAACCATATAATAATGAGAGGATACATTATAGC